>CM053029.1:382354001-382546501 GCA_028564925.1 Lithobates sylvaticus
TCTAGACATTTTTGCCAAGTCTTGCAAAATAGCTCAAGCCCTGTCAGATTGGATGGTGAGCGTCTGAACAGCAACTCTTGCAAAAGCAAGTCTTGCCACAAGACTTGGATTTAGATCTGGACTTTGACTGGCCATTCTAATTCATGAATATGCTTTGATCTAAACCATTCTATTGTAGCTCTGGCTGTATGTTTAGGGTCAATGTCCTGCTGGAAGGTGAACCTCTGCCCCAGTCTCAAGTCTTTTGCAGACTAACAGGTTTTCTTCTAAGATTGCCCTGTATTTGGTTCCATCTTCCCATCAACTCTGACCAGCTTCCCTGTCCCTGCTGAATCCCCATAATACAATGCTGCCACCACCATGATTCACAGTGGGGGTGGTGTGTTCAGGGTGATGTGCAGTGTTATTTTTCCTCCACACATGGCGTTTTGCTTTTAGGCCAAAAAGTTAAATTTTGGTGTCATCTGACCAGAGCACCTTCTTCCACATGTTTGCTGTGTCCCCCCACAAGGCTTCTCGCAAACTGAAAACAGGACTTCTTATGGCTTTCTTTCAACAATGTCTTTCTTCTTGCCACTCTTCCATAAAGGCCAGATTTGTGGAGTGCACAACTAAGATGCCTGTGGACAGATTCCCCCACCGGAGCTGTGGATCTCTGTTACCATGAGCCTCTTGGCTGCTTCTCCGATTAATGCTCTCCTTGCCCAGCCTGTCAGTTTAGGTGGACGGCCATGTCTTGGTAGGTTTGCAGTTGTGCCATACTCTTTCCATTTTCAGATGATGGATTGGACAGTACTCCATGAGATGTTCAAAGCTTGGGATATTTTTTTTTTATAAAACATAACCCTGCTTTAAACTTCTCCACAATTTTATCCCTGACCCGTCGGGTGTGTTCCTTGGCCTCCATGATTTTGTTTGATCACTAAAGGTTCTTTAACCACATGCCGACTGCGCTATAGTCAAAAGACGGCTACAGCGCGGTCGGCTTATCCTGGGTGGACGTCCTACGGACGTCCTCCCAGAAACTTGTTCCCGCGCGCCCCCTGGGGCGCGCACTCGGGAACATCCGTGACCGCCGGGTCCCGAGGACCCGGCGCATCACGGTAAACGGCCGCTGATAGCGCCCGTTTACCATGTGATCGCTCCGTAAAATGACGGAGAGATCACATGTACACAAACCGGCGTCACGTCATGACGCCGGTTCCTCCCTCTCCTCTCTGTACCGATCAGTACAGAGAGGAGAGAAGCGGAGAGGAGGAGAGACTGGACCAGCGCTGTGGGCTGGATGTGTAGTGCCCACAGCGCTGGTCAATACTCTGCCACCACTGTGCAATGCTCTGCCACCAACCACTGTGCAATGCTCTGCCACCAACCACTGTGCAACGCTCTGCCACCACTGTGCAACGCTCTGCCACCACTGTGCAACGCTCTGCCACCACTGTGCAACGCTCTGCAACCACTGTGCAACGCTCGGCCAATACTCGGCCAATACTCGGCAATAAATTTTAATAGAAACAAAAGAATTTTTATTTATTTTTTTTACCGAATTTTCAGTATATTTTGATTTATAGCGCAAAAATTTAAAAACCCAGCGGTGATTAAATACCACCAAAAGAAAGCTCTATTTGTGTGAAAAAAAGGACACAAAATTCATTTGGGTTCAGTGTTGCATGACTGAGTAATTGTCATTCAAAGTGTGAGAGCACCGAAAGCTGAAAATTGGTCTGGTTAGGAAGGGGGTTTAAGTGCCCAGTGGTCAAGTGGTTAACAAACCTCTGAAGGCTCCACATAACAGCTGTATTTATACTGAGATTAAATTACACAGGTGGACTCTATTTACTAATTAGGTGACTTCTGAAGGCAATTGGTTCCACTAGATTTTAGTTAGGGGTATCAGAGTAAAGGGGGCTGAATACAAATGCACACCGCACTTTACATTTGTTTTACAAATATCTGAAAAAAACATTTATCCATTTCGTTCCACTTCACAATTATGTGTCACTGTTTGTCCATCACATAAAATCCTAATAAAATACATTTACAGTATGTTTTTTGCAACATGACAAAATGTGTAAAATTTCAAAAGGGTAGGAATACTTTTTCAAGGCACTGTATCTATCTATCTTAGACATGTGCGGTCCGTTTCCTTTCCGAATTGAAATTCGTACAAATTAAAAAAAAAATAAATAAAAAAAAAACGGAAATTTGGATGCATCTGAATTTTCCCGAATTACAATAGTACCGAATTTAAACAAATCCAATTCAAATACTTTTTGAATTTCCAAAGAGAATAAAATAGAATAGAAAATAAAAGGAATAGAAAAGACTAGAACATAATAGAAACAAATAGGATAGAATAACATAGAAAGAATATAACCATCTTCTGAAATTTGAATTTCAAATAGAATAAATTTGAATACATAAGGCTACTTTCACACTGGATCGGTGGGGGCGGTAAAACGGCGCTATATTTAGCGCCGCTTTACCGGTGTTTTAGCAGCGCATTTCGGCCGCTAGCGGGGTGGTTTTACCCCCCGCGAGCGGCCGAAAAAAAGGGTCAATACCGCCCGCAAACTGCCGCTGCAGCGGCGTTTTGCGGGCGGGTTCGGAGCGCTGCCCCATTGTTTCCAATGGGAACGGGCGCTATAGGAGCGGTAAATATACCGCTCCTATAGCGAGCCAAAGATGTGGCTTGCAGGACATTTTCCAGCGTCCTGCAAGCGCACCGCTTCAGTGTGAAAGCCCTCGGGCTTTCACACTGACACAGCAACAGCTGTTTCGGGTCGGTTTGCAGGCGCTATTTTTAGCGCAATAGCGCCTGAAAACCGCCCCAGTGTGAAAGGGGCCTAAAAGAATAGAAAAAAAAGAAAGAATAGACAAGAATATAATAGAATAGAATAAATCCCACTCTACCGCTGAGATCGAGCTCCCTATTTCCTTCTCCCACTTTCTCATACATATTAGCTCATTAAGGGATTCAGTAGGAAGTAGGAGCTTATATATAGTTTATAAAGTACGAGTCGGTCTTTGTTCCTTTATTAATAATTGTTCAAAATAGTTAGTTAGTTGTCTGACGATTAAAGAAGGTTGTACATTATTCCCAATATATGCATTTAACTGTTGATATTGCATCCATTTATGTTGATGTTCAGGTCTCAGTTCGGGCAATCGTGGAAGTTTGCCATCTACTAGGGTCTGAACTATCCTTACATTTTCAGTCCTTTTCCTTTTAAGAAAGTTTTTAACCTCTAATGCTGGAGGAAAATCTGGATTCGAAAATGAGGGAGTCATTCGTTCCATCAATGTGGAGAGGCCTCCCCTTTTCAAAATTTTATACCATATCTTCAAAGTTGATACCATAAGAAATTTTAAATATCACCAGATTGTTGAGTTCAAACTGCATTATATAAACTTTAGGAGAATATAGTAGTTTAACTTGCTTTGTCACACAAATGATTTACCAGTGTCAAAGGCTTTTGTGGTTCCTTTCAAGACCTCCAATGTTAGAGCAGCAACAATGTCAGCTTGCTTAGCAATTGCATTGGCTCTCTCCACGGCCTCACAACCCAGAGATGTGATCATCTGCGTCCCATTAATAAGAGCTAAACCCTGCAAGCATTGAGCAAAACAGCAGATAAATGTGGATAAGGAATACATTCATTGATAGAGATTTCTTCTTGTAAAACAAGCTATAACAAACAGAAAGAACACCAAGAACCATTTAGATCCTAAAAATATATCAAGCTGTCACCTAAATATGAATATACAGGTTGTAATTTCAAATGTATAAAACGTTCAAGAATTAGTCATGGATTACCGTAGATCTTATTATAGCTGAAATTCTCAATTTCATTCCTCAACTCCCCCAAAGGATAATTTTAAGGTTTCTCAAAGAATACTTGATGTAAAAAATGTGAAGGCCTACTATTGCTGACTATCTCCTGTAAATGCTAGTTCCTTTGTATCATGCTGACCCTCTGGCTTAAATTCCTGAGTTATTGACCCAAGAAAAATATACAGATGTTCTCACTTTACCAACAAGGAGCTAACAATTTTAGAAAGAGGTCAGCAATTATAGCCTAGGTCAGTGATGGCGAACCTTGGCACCCCAGATGTTTTGGAACTACATTTCCCACGATGCTCATACACTCTGCAGTGTAGTTGAGCATCATGGGAAATGTAGTTCCAAAACATCTGGGGTGCCAAGGTTCGCCATCACTGGCCTAGGTAATCTTCTCATGAGCAGTTTCTCTTTTTTCCAGCTTCACTGGATCAGATCAGCAACATTCAGGCACATTGTTGAACCAAAGGCCAATCCAATCGCATACTCTTTTAAACCTTTCTGCTACATTTGATATAGTTGACCACCTGTCCATACTCAAAAAAACTCCACTCCTTTGGCCTCCAAGACTATTTCCTAGTTTTTCCCTACGTAGCTTAATGCACCTTTAGAGTCATCTACAAATCTATTTCCTCCTCTCCTCTTCCTCTTTCCATTGGGGTTCCCCTAGGCTTTGCCCTTCTCACTGGGTCAGTTGCTAACCTCCCATGGCTTCCAATACGATCTCTATGCTGATGACATACAGATCTTACTTTCTACTCTTCAGCTTACCCCACCTCTTCATTTGCCATGTCCCCTGCCCTTGCCTTTTTAATCAAGATGAACAGAACAACTATCAGTCCGCTCTACTCATGCCAGGCTACTAGGTCTTATTCTGGACTCTAACCTCCCCTTCAGGCCCCGCCTCCAATGACTGTCAAAATCTTGCCACCTTAGCCTCTCTTACATTTTCAAAATTCACCCCATCTTAACAAATGACACCACACAGCTACTAATATACTTTCTAATTATATTTTGCCCCCATCAGGGCTGGCTCCTGCTACTTAACGAGCAGCTCTTTTCTAGCAGTGCTCAGAAGCTGCTCAGCTGTCAGTTAATTTACCAGCCACTCATTGTTACCACAATGACTCACCAGTTACCATTAACCAGTCTCATTAGTCTAGCCTACAACCAGACCCTTTTTGCTATTTAAACAGCTTAGCTCATTTCCTCCTTGCCCCTGCGAGGTCTATGTTCTCCAAGTTCATTCCGGTGTATGACTTGGCCCGGCTGACTTCCCTTCGATTTCTGATCCTGATTTTTGCTACTCTGACTTCTGGTTTTCTAGCCCGGCTCGTCTGATTACCCGCTCTGGCATCCAAACCCTGGCTTCTGTTTTTGACTACATTCCTGAACTGTTATTTCATTAACGGTGGGATTTTAACTGACCTGTCTATGGCTCCTGACATGCCTCAACTATTGCAACTCCCTACTCATTGGCTTACCTTTATACAAGCTACTCCCCCTCTCTTTTCAATCTATCATGAATTCTGCTGCTAGCCTCATCTACCTTACCAACCGGTTATTGGCTACCACCACCTCCTACCAATGCTTCCACAGGCTTCTGCTAGTCTAAATTACAAAATGCGATCATACAAAGCCAAACACAACTCTGCCTCCAGCTACATCTCCAACCCCATCTCAAAATATCACCCAAGCTCTCAACTCTGCTTTTCGATCCTTCCTACCACAACCTGTACACACACACACACACACACACACACACACACACACACACACACAAGGTTTACACATATACACAATGAAACCAGCTGAATGGTCTAGAGCACTGATGTCAAACTGGCAACCCTACAGCTGTTACGGAACTACAAGTCCCATTATTCATTGCAAGGCTGAGAGTTACAAGCATGACTCCCACAGGCAGAGGCATGATGGGACTTGTAGTTCTGCAACAGATGAAGTGACAGTTTGCCACCCTTGGTCTAGATGATGGGGCTTGTGATTGGTCTTTGAGGCTTCCTAAGGGCAATAATCACGCTGCACTCTCTTATAAGGGATACCATCATGAAAAGTTCAGCATATTATAAGAATATTATAATAGCCCAATGTGCATACAATACAAGTTTGCAATAAAAACATATGGAGGGAGGGGGCGTGTCCTGGATGGCCGACTGAGAAGACGCACATAGAGTGAGCTCCGGCCAGCCACCTCTCTATTTCAGCCTGAACCCTGCAGATACCACCCCTGGAGCTGCCAGAACGACCGAGACCTCACCCGGGAGGGGATGACCAAAGGTAGGGGCACTCCGAACACCCGCAAGGCATCCGCAGCAGCCAAATCGAAGCCCCGGCCTAGCTCGGGCCTACCTCCGGCCCCTAAGCCTCCGGACCGCATGGCGTCCCCGGCGGAGAGCCCAGACCCGGCCCTGTCTGACCAATCGAACTTCCAGGCACTAATGCAGGCAATTACCACCTGCCAGAACACCCTCACAGGGAAGATAGAATCCGTGCAGCTGGACATTAGCTTAGTCCGGAGGGACATGGACGCGTTCCGCGCCAGGCTGGCCGAAGCGGAGCGCCGCGTGGGGGACGCTGAGGACACATTGCGGGACCACTCCGGGTCCCTGAGAACCCTACAGACCAGGGTGAAAATACTAGAGAGCAGGGCCGAAGATTCTGAAAACAGGAATCGGAGGAATAACCTCCGCATTGTAGGCCTATCAGAGGGAGCAGAAGGAGCAGACCCCTCGTCCTTCACAGAGCGCCTCCTCCAGACACTGCTGCCAGGAGTGCGGTTTTCCCCATTCTTTGCGGTGGAGAGGGCACACAGAATGCCTGCTACCAGGGGGCCCCCTGGAGCTCCTCCACGCACCTTCATCCTCCGCCTCCTCAATTTTAGAGACCGGGATCTGGTCCTCCGGGAAGCCAGGAAGATAGAAGCCCTTAACTATGAAGGATCCCGCCTGATGATATTCCCAGATTACTCTATTGATACCCAGAAGATGCGGCGCTCTTTTGACCAAGTTAAATTGAACCTACGCAACAGACACATCAAGTATAGTATGCTGTTCCCAGCGCGGCTGAGAGTTCAAGATGGCGAGACGGTGAGATTCTTTACTACCCCTGAAGATGCATCCCACTGGTTGGAAACTTTGCCTAGAGGATGACCCCCTGAGGTACCCCCCCTTATATGCTACTTTTCCTTTATTCCCCTTGCCTTATGACAATGTACCAGCAGTACAGTAACCCTTCTCTGACGGTTACCATCACATTCTACATGCTGATTGATTGACTGAGCCTGGGGTTCCTCCTCCATTAGGACCCCGATGGGATGCAGCAGGTAATTTACAGTATTAATGGTGGACTGGTCTCTCGGGACGTTTCTCCTGAGGACCAATACACGCCGAAAAGATGTTTGGGGTTCCTGGGGGCCCTGTCCCCCAAGGTGCATTCTTCATGCATCAAAGTTCAACATGCAAGAGTTTTGTTTAAGTATGTGCCCCCGCATTTAGCGGGAGAACTGTTGCTACAAAATCTGCAGGGACCGTCTATCCTATACAAGGCCTGGCCGGACTGACTGTGCTAGGACTATAACTCTTATGAGGTTCTACCTTTCACGCACCCCCATGGTAGTTACCAGGGGTTTAAGTTTCGGGAAAAAGACACACCGTGGTTTGGGGGGTGATGTCCGGGTGGGGGAGGGGGGGGGGGAATTTATGGTGTACTTCTCTTTGCTCTAAAGATTTGAATGTATTACTCTTTTTACTGCAATGCTTGGTATCTCTCACACACTGCATCCTATGTTGGTGGCTGCCTCGGTGTAGTGGCGCTCTCCTCCCGTACAGGGGGGAGGGGGGCTCCACGACAAGATATATCAACCGAACTCGCTTGGATGGGACGGCCAATGGTTTTTCCGGCTCCTGTCCATGCGACTCATCCCCTTGTTTTACACTTAATGTGATATAATGATGGCTCCATTGACTATAATGTCCTGGAATGTGCGGGGTCTAAATTCTAAGGTCAAGAGGTCCCTAGTTTTCACCTATATTAAAAAGTACTCCCCGCAGATCTGTATTCTGCAGGAGACACATCTCCTGGGTGGAAGAACACTAGCCCTGAAAAAACCATGGGTGGGTTCCTATTACCACTCCACGTACTCAACATACTCCAGGGGGGTCAGTATACTGGTCCATAAATCGCTCCAGTTCTCCCTCCTGGACCTACATTTAGATCCAGGGGGCAGATATGTGGCACTACATGCTAACTGTAATGGGCAAGAAATGTTTATAGTGGGCATCTATATGCCCCCACCTGTGGATATGCAAATACTTCACAAATTAACCCCATTACTGGCGTTATATCCAGGAGCTAGGGTATTAATTGCAGGCGATTTTAATATGACTCCAAACCCGTCTATGGATAGATTCAGGGTTGGTGTAGCTCTTGACTCCCCTCTACTGAAATGGATGGAGGTCTATGGTCTACATGATGTATGGCGGTGGAAACACCCGTCTGAAAAAAAGTTCACATGTCACTCTGCTACCTATGCTTCTTTTTCCAGAATTGACCTACTATTAGCTGATGACTTCCTGCTCTCCCGCACCACGGAGGTGGAGATTTTGCCGCGAGGCATCTCTGACCACGCGCCACTTCTACTCAAGCTGGAGATAGGTCCTGCCTCTGGCTCGGCTATGTGGCGGCTCTCCGGATTTTGGGTGAATGATGAGCGCGTGGCCCCCGAGATGGAGGTAGAGCTTGGAGCATTTTGGATAGAAAACAGAGGTACAGTAGAACCACCAGTGCTTTGGGATGCCTACAAAGCTTTTGTCAGAGGGCAGTACCAATTCCTCATTTCCAAAGCTAGGAAAACTTCCAGGTTGGCACTAGAAGAGACTGAGCTGAGAGCACGCAGGTTGGAAGACGAATACACGCGGGGGGGTGACGCGGCAGTATACTCTGAACTCCAGGGGGTCCACAGAGAGATATCCCTACTAAGGGCCACTGCCAGCAGGAAGATACTCCTGAACCAATCCCAGAGAATATTTGAGCAGGGGGAAAAGACAGGTAGGCTACTAGCCTGGCTGTCTAAGGAAAGGAACTCAGTGTCACACATAGCCATGGTTGAGGGCGAGCGGGGAGAGATGCTGACTGATCCCCACCTTATTAACGCTCGCTTTGCGCAATATTATGAATCTCTCTATACCTCCAGGGATACGTCTACCCCTGAGGCCCTCAACCATTTTCTGGACCGTATAGAGCTGCCCCAACTCCCGGACGAGGACAGTACCCGACTGGATAGCCCCATCTCTCTTGAAGAAGTCCAGCTTGCCATGACCTCCCTCAAAAATGCAAAAACGCCGGGTCCTGACGGAATACCGGCAGAATTTTACAAAACCCACATAGAACTACTGGCCCCACAATTCCATGCCACACTCACAGCCATGCTGGGCAAAGGGACCCTCCCTCCTACAATGTCAGAGGCGGTAATAGTGGTGATCCCCAAGCCCAACAAAAGCCCTACACTATGCTCCTCATATCGTCCGATCTCGCTTCTAAATGTAGACGCGAAGATCGTCACGAAAATCCTTGCAACTAGAATGAACTCTGTGATCTTAAAGTTGGTTCAGGGTGACCAAACGGGCTTCATGCCAGGTAAGAGTACGGACATAAACCTGCGTCGCCTATACACTCACATATCTCTAGCAGGGATGGGACGCACTAGTGGCACGGTCGCCTCACTAGACGCTGAAAAGGCGTTCGACTCTGTCGAATGGCAATTTCTCTGGAGGGTTCTGGAACGTTTTAACTTCGGCCCCAAATTCATCTCCTGGGTAAAGTTAATCTATGCAAACCCCGTAGCCAGAATCCGCACCAATGGCCTAATCTCAGATACATTCCCACTGACCAGAGGCACGAGACAGGGATGCCCACTGTCTCCTGCCCTTTTTGCCCTCGCTATAGAACCTCTGGCCACGCTTCTCCGGGAGTCGGTCGAGGTCGGGGGAATACAGGTGGGCCCTTTATGGGAAAAAATATCCCTCTATGCTGATGATGCCCTGCTGTATCTCCCTGACACGACCACGTCCCTGAACGCAGCCCTAGCCATTATAGACGAATTTGCTATATATTCGGGAGTTAAAATAAACTGGGACAAGTCTATCCTGTTCCCACTGTCTGGTAGACCGCAGCCCGAACACGCGCACGCGCTCTTGAAAACAGTCCCTAAATTTCGTTATCTGGGAATAGAGATCCAGGGAGACCTAAAACTGTACCTGGAAGACAATGTCTACCCGATACTCCACAATCTGATTGATAAATGTCAAGCTTGGAAATCCCTTCCCCTATCCCCGGTGGGTAGAGTGAATTTATTGAAAATGACGTTTCTCCCCAAATTCCTATATGTATTTAGAAACACCCCTATCCCGATTCCCAACTCATTTTTTCAGAAAATAGACAAAATATTTAACTCCTTTATTTGGTCTGGCGCCGCACCTAGAATTGCCCAGGCCACCCTTCAACTACCCCTGTCCCGCGGGGGATTGGCCCTGCCATGCTTAAAACAATATTACTGGGCGGCGGTATTGGTCTCGGTAAGGTGGTGGTTTAAACAGTCCCGATCCAACCCGTCGGTCAACCTTGAGGCGGCAATCTTGGGCTCCTACGCTGCTCTTAGCAACCTGGTCTTCCGGGGACCCACAGCACACCCTGAGATTACCATCCCGATGAGAACTACGGTGCGAGTATGGTCCCAACTGACGAATAAAATCAGTGCCCCAGATGAGATGTCACCCCATACTCCGCTGTGGGGTAATCCTAGACTGCAACATCTAAACTCTATTCCAGACCCGAACCTGTGGGCAGGCTATGGAATAAAGATCCTCAGACAGATTATGCCAAACGGTACACTTCTTCCCTTTAACTCTCTGCGAGAGGAGTTTGCACTCCCCTCCCAGATGTTTTTTCGCTACCTTCAGCTGCGACATGCAATCCGTGCTCAGTTTCCCTCAAAACCCTCCATATCTTCCCACGGGATAGAAAAATTCCTGATCTCAAAGGGTGCGGATAGGATACTCTCCTCCCTATATCTTAGGATCTCCTCAGAGCTGTCTGGTACTGGGGCTAAATTATTCGCTAAATGGCAAACGATCATCCCGACACTGGCAGGGGAGGACTGGGAAGAAGGGATCCAGCAATATATACCACTAATGATCTCGGCTAGGGACAGATTTATTCAACTCAAGTTCATCCACACAGCCTATTACACCCCTCAGAGACTATCGAGAATATACCCGACATGCTCTGACAGATGCCCGAAGTGCTCTACGGAACTGGGAACATTCATACACGTAGTATGGGAGTGCCCGCTTATACGACAGTTCTGGAGAGATGTGGTGGGAGTGATAAATGCAACCGGGAACCTCTCTCTGGGGCTGGACCCTTTGGTCCTGCTCCTAGGAGTGTGTGACAAAATGGCACCCAAAATCCATACGCAACTGTTTATATTCTACACAGCGTTCTATGCCAGGAAAGCTATCCTCCTGAACTGGAAGAAAAAGGACCCCCCCACTGTGTCACAATGGAAGGCGCTGGTCGATTCTGTCCTCCCACTATACAAACTTACCTACATGAGCCGCAAATGCCCCTCGAAGTTTGATAAGGTTTGGGGATGCTGGGTCGGGAATTAGGACGATATCATGGTAAATGTGTAGAGACTAATGATACCTGGAATCCCCCTCCCTCCCTCCCCGCATGAGCTCCTGTGGTTTCCCGTAATGACACCTCCCCCCCCCCCCAGGGCTGGATAGGATATTGATATCTACTGGAGATTAATACAATGATGCAGACTCACATTATGAATACCAAGTATGGGTAATAGATTACTTTAAGTTTTTTCCCTTTTTGATGCCTGAGACGAAGTAAGCTTAACATGTATGCTGATATGCAGAAAGTGAATGTACACCAAATGTTAGTTACGTTGTGATATGTTGTATGATGCACTGTTGTATTGTACTTATAATTTCTCTCCTCGTTGGAGATCAATAAAAACGTTTCTTTCAAAAACATATGGAGGAAAACTATGAAAGCTAAAATTATATAAAGTGTAAACAATTACCTCTTTAGGTTTCAGTGAAACTGGTCTTAGTCCATGTGCCTCAAGAACCTGCATTTAAAGACATACTCTGTTCATACAAATGTTCACAAACACTCCAGTCACCAAATAATAATCACATAGGGAACTTGTCCCCTACGTAATGAAAAAATATATTAGGAGCAGTTGCCAAGTCTTACATATTTAGCATCAGCCCAGCCACTCTTTGGTGACCACATCTTGCCTTCTCCTATTAATCCCAAAGCAAGATGTGAAAGGGGGGCAAGGTCTCCACTAGCTCCAACGGTTCCCTTCTCTGGAATGTAGGGCAAGCAACAAGCTGAAAAACAGAAAAAAATGCATTTTTATTTTTTATAATCACTTTTTTTTTTAAGACAAATTCCAACATAGAAATACGCATTGCACAATATAGCTATACAAGTCTTTTCATTAACATACCCAACACTAACCCCCCCACCCCGAGAAAACACACTGCATCCTTGATCATGTCCTCTTCAAAAGAGAGAAAGAAAAAAAAAAAAAAAAAGGGAAAAAGCCCACCCACTTGCCTACCCATAACCAAGTGTATAAATTTCAAATTACTATTTTCATGTCCTATTATGTTTAGTGTTTTAATTACCCTTCTTTATGTAATGCCATTGCGTGCCGAATTTACTATAATAAACTTATCCTCTTCCTTTAATGACATCAATCATCTCTCCACTGTGCCTCCCAAAAAGGAGGAAAAAAAAAAAAAAAAAAACATAACCTCCTCCCAATTTCCACCCACCTGATGCCTCTCACAGACTATCTGATCCATAAAACGCAGCATTGCCCACAAAAGGGTTTAATCCACCCCTAATTCTGAAGAGCAATACAGCAATCCTGCCCATGTATCGTTAACTTTATTCTGTTGGTCTTTAACCATATGTATGAAGGAATCAACGCAGGTCGGATCAAGCGCCTCAAGGCGATTCAGTTCGCAGTTGCAGCGCTATACAAGTCATTCATTCATGTATCCATCTCTCTGCTTCCATTATTTTTTCTACCTCTCTTTTCAAATCCATTATAGTTTGACATCCATACTGTTTCCAAAATCTAGGTATCAATATTTTGGCTGAATTTAGCAAATGGGGAGTAACGCTTCTCTTATAAAACCTAGCAGATGATGGCATCCCATGAAAAAGAAAATGTAATGGAGAGAATTCTACAGGTTCAAGTGTCCTTTTCTTAATCCAAGGGGCTATCTCCTCCCAGAAAACCTTAAAATCTTTGGGCAATGCCACCATAAATGCAGAAATTAAACTCTTTGGTTACATCCCCTCCAGCAGTTAACATCCGCCGATGGATATATCTGAGCCAAATCGAGCCGGTGTACAATACCATCTTGTCAGGAACTTATAAGACATCTGGGAACTTATTGAAGTATGGTGTGTCGCTCCCATCAGCCTTTTAATCTGCTCTGATGAATGATAGCCCAGTTCTCTTTCCCATTCTCGAATGAAAGTTTTCAAATTTTGGGTGCTCAGAACCAGCCTATACATTCGAGACAACATATGACCCGGCTCTGATAAGTTAACACACCATTCCTCAAAAGTAGTAAGCAGGTTTGCTGGCATGATCTGGTGCTTCCACTTATTGAACAAGTCTGTCAGTTGATGGTAATTTCCATACAGCCATTGGTACTTCCCTCAGTATTCAAACCAAATCCACCAATGGAAGCAATTTACCCTGTGGGGCCACACCAGTGCAATTACCCTTCCCGTCCATTCCCCAGCGATCCAAACTCCCTTTCTCTTCCCCCGGGGAAAACCGGGGAAAACCTTCCAATGGTGTTAAAGGGGATATTGGGGGAGAAGAAAGCATTTAGTCAACAAAACATCTACTGAAATTAGTTAACTTATGGGTCATGACTAAAATATTTGAAACGACACACTATAAATGGGACAGTTACCACAAGATACACATTACCACCAAAATTCTCAATGAACTTTACCTTAATATGCATTTTAATATAAACCTACAGTTTACCCAAGCAACATCTATACCGATATAACATCTTGCTTTCTTACTTAGACTATTTCAGTAATATTATTGACTACACGGAAAATAGATTTTATCAATTACAGACACTATGGGGTCGATTTACTAAAATTGGATAGTGCAAAATCTGGTGCAGCTCTGCAAAGAAACTAATCCCCTTCCAGGTTTTGTCCAATTTAACTGACAAGCTGAAATTAGAAGCAGATTGGCTACCATGCACAGCAGCGCCAGATTTTTGCACTCTCCAGTTTTAGCATATCAATCCCTATGAATTTTAATATATATATATGATCAGAGGCAGACTGGGACTCTGGGGCCACCTGGAGAAATGCAAGTCTTGGGACCCACCATGAAATTATATATATTTTATAATGCAATATCTGTCCGATTTCTACATTATTGCGCTCAGTGAAAAAAATCCCAGATATATATATATAAACAGCTGACAGATGACTTAGCCAGCAAATAGTCAAGCAAGTGTCGCTAGGTATGGGGAGGATGATGACCAATGGAGCCAAATGTATTGTATTGCCCAGTCTATGAGATGTTTACATTGGTTTAATTATGCAAGCTTAGGATTGTCTCTGTAGAGAGAGCAAGGCTGGGTTCACACATATGCAATGCGGGAACCAGCTCGATTCCAGTGCGGGTTCCCACATCGCATCTCACTTGCAGGCAGTCTACACTGCCCTCTGCAAACCGCTGGGGATGTCAATAGAAAGTTAATGACACCCCCAGATCGCTTCGCAGATAGCACTGTGAACTGTCAAATGGTACAGGAATCGGATTGCATGGGTGTGAAAAAGGGTCCTGCACCATTTTTGTGCGAATGCAATTTCAGCCAGTTTGTATGTCTGAACTTGCATTGCACAGACATCACATGTGATCTGCACAGCAATGCGGTATGAATCACAAATTTATCAAATGATGTCATCACAAAACTAGATATATTAGTCTCAGTGCTTAGTAAATTAATTTTTTCTGACTTTGAAAAAAATTATTTCACACGACATTTAAATGCATGCAAGAGTAAGACGTCCTTTATAGAATGCAAAATGGTAGTTAAAAATATTTTTTTTTAATTCAACCCTACATTTGTACAATTTAGGGTTAGTTTGCAAAGCTAATGTTGTAAGGTCAGTTTGTTTGATCTAGCTTAGGGGTCTTCAAACTTTCTAAACAAAAAAGGGCCGGTTTACTGTCCACCAGAATTTAAGGGGGCCGGAAGGGTCAGTGGAAGTAGAAAATGCATCAGTAAAAAAGTTGCATAGTGCCTGTAGTCAGTAGAAGGAGGAATAGTGCCCTAGCATTGGCATTAGTGGGAGGAATAGTGCCTAATGGTTTATATCAGTAGGAGGAATAATGCCCCATTGCTAGTGTTAGTAAGAGGAATAGTGTTCCATCATTGATGTCAGTGTAAGGAATGGTGACCCCTTGTTGGTGTCAGTAAAATAAAAAAATCCCCCCCGAGGGCCGGATAAAGGCAAGCAAAGGCTCACTGGCCGCAGTTTGGAGACCACTGATCTACCTAAACCGTTACTGGTCTAAATATGTATATCCCAGCATTTTAAGCATAAATAGTGAGATAATCAGTTGATAAGCGAGTGAATGATCCACGAATATATAATAGCATTCTCACTGTAACACGTTATATATATATATATATATATAATTTTTTTTTTTTTAGTCAGTCAGTTATTGAGATTATTTGAGGCTTTTCTGGTTCACACACAAATAAAGATGGTTGCCCAGTTGCAGTATTACCAATTAGGGATGGGTGAGTGGTTCGGCCCGAGCATTGGCTGTTTGCCCTTTCGACGAACACACGAATTATCGGGGCGTTCGATGCATTGCGCCACCGCACAGTGCAATGGAATCCCTGATTGCGCAAAGCTTTCATTGCTTCAGCCAATCAGGGCACAGAGCACTGTCAGAGCCATGATTGGACGCTGTCAGGATGGCTCTATCCAATCGTAGCTCATTGCTGTTAGTCCCGCCCCACACTATAAAAGTATTCTTTTAATAGTGGCCATTTTTAGTGTGAGATCGGCATGGAGAGAGATAAAACAGGGCTCTGTTCAGTGCTACTAGACCGTTAGTGTGCTATTCTGATTCTATTGTCAGTGTAGAATATCAGTTTAGTGTGAATCTAGTGATAGTTCAGTCAGTGTGAGTGTAGTGGCCGTTTAAAGCCGTATATTTCAGTGTGTTACGTGGCATTTAATGCTGTATATTTCTGTGCATTACTGCACGTTTGACACAGTATATTGCAGTGCGTCAGTGCAGTTTTACTGCAGTATATTATAGTGGATCAGTGGAGTGTGTCTGTGTAGTGAGTAATCAAGTTAAAAGTGCACCAAACACCACTTTCCATTGATAAAAGTGCATCCACGTACACATGTCCACATCTTTATTACATTTTGTTAATAAGCACCCCCCCCATCATGTCTGGGAGGACAAGGAGAGGCAGATGTTCCCATGGCACTGTGAGGGGGGCCAGCAGCATCTGTGTCCACAGGCAAAGGTGGATGTGGTCAGTCCTCAGGCAGGGCATAATTTCCTCAGTTTAGTGAGGTTGATCGGGCTTTCCAGCCACAGCATGCAAAGTAGGTGGTTGACTGGCTTGCTAAACCATCCTCATCCTCCTCATTCTCTGGCAGCGGCAGTGGTCTGCGCACTAGTCTCTGCTTGGGTGACAGAGTGGCCAAACCCATCTCTTTGTCCACAGCTATTCCTGCCATAGCCCCAGCATCAGGCATGAAGGAGTCAGTTGAGTTATTTGAACACAGCATCAGCCACTTGACGATGCACAGCCATTACTTGATTCAGATGTTGGTTCTGAGGTTGAGGAAGGATGATATCACTGACGTGACTTGGGTGCCGGATAGAGCAGAGGAGGAAAGTGAGGATGAGGCACAACCCCAATGAGGCAGCCATCATGGTAGAGTAGAGAGCAGCCACCCTATTCCATTACATTGTGGAGCGGTTATCTCCCGGCCCACTTCCCACAGCTCAGCTGTCTGGGGTGTTTTTTAGCACATGTGCAGCCGATCACACTGTTGCAATTTGCAAACTTTGTCTCAAGCACTTCAAGCATGGCAAAAAAACCAGCCATTTGCGTACTACATGCTTCACAGGGCATTTAACCTCCCACCACTCAGCCCGTTGGCAAGAGCACCTGAAAGCCACACAAAAAGGGGCGCAATTCTGTTCCTCCTCACTCACCTCAGTCTGCCCCGCTATACCTCATGAGCTCTCAGCAGCCTCTGACAGAAATGATGGTATAGCGCAGGGTGTCCCAGGTCCTTGCAGCACATCTGCCAGTAGCACACCACCTACTATAGCTGGCAAATTTCTCTGCGCCATCTGCTGCAGCGGAAAAAAACGAACAAAAAAACAAACAAACAGTTACTGACACCCACATGCCCAGCGTCTAAAAATGCATGCGTGTCAAAGCTGCTGGCTCTACAATTTCTGCCTTTCCGTCTGGTGGATTCTGCCCCCTTCCGTGAATTTGCAGAATGTGCTGTACCACATTGGCAGGTTCCCAGTCGCAATTTCTTTTCACGTAAGGCAATTCCAGCTTTGTACCATCACGTGGAAGGCAATGTTTGTGGAATTGTTGGACAAGGCAGTCACCTGCAAAGTCCACATTACTGCTGACACGTGGTCCATGGTCAGGGACGTTATATTTCATTCACAGCACATTGGGCAACTCTGCTTACAACTCAGAAGGATGCAGGACAGGGCTCAGTGCCCCCACATCTCCATACAGCTAGTGGTGATGATGCAAGATTTGTCAGCTCTACCCCCTCCTCCTCCATGCCCTCCTCTGCTGAATTGTCCTATTAACCACAAGTACCCCCTAAGCGTTCAAGGGGCCATTCAATGAGTCAGGCTAAGGCCGCGTACACACGAAGGGACAATCCCGCGGGATTATCCTCTGGACTGAAGTCCAGAGGATAATCCCCTCGTGTGTGGGCGCCGGCGGACTTTTTGGCGCCAAAGTACGGCGGACTAAAGTTTCAGGTTTTGTTCTCAAATTATCCGCTGGACTTGGAAGTCCAGCGGACAATCCCGCCGTTAGTGGGCAAGTCCGCGGGACTTTTGAAATGAACGGACTTGCCGCTCATCGGCAAGTCCGTTCATTTAGCACGTGACTTCAGGTTACGTAGCTAGCGTAGGCAGTTACTGCCGCCGCGCTAGCTCCGTGACCTGGCATGGATTTAAAGGGAATCCCCACGCCGAAAAAACGGCGTGGGGGTTCCCCCCAAATCCATGTCAGACCCTCATCCGAGCACGCAGCCTGGCAGGCCAGGAAAGGGGTGGGGACGAACGAGCTCCCCCCCCCCCCTCCTGAGCCGTACCAGGCCGCGTGCCCTCAACATGGGGGGTGCCCTGGGGAAAGGGGGGCCGTGCGGCCCCCCCACCCCAAAGCACCTTGTCCCCATGTTGATGAGGACAAGGGCCTCTTCCCGACAACCCTGGCCGTTGGTTGTCGGGGTCTGCGGGCGGGGGCTTATCGGAATCTGGGAACCCCCTTTAATAAGGGGGCCCCCAGATCCCGGCCCCCCACCCTATGTGAATGAGTATGGGGTACGATGTACCCCTACCCATTCACCTAAGGTGTAAAATGTAAAGTAAAAAAAAACACCCACACTTTTGAAAAAATAGTTTATTGCACTGCTCCGGGGGTCTTCTTCCGTCTTGGGGGTCTTCTCGCCGGACTCCCCCGCCATTTACCAAGCTCTTTTACCGAGCGAGGGGAGTCCGGCTACCTTCTTCGTCGTCGCCGCCGTCGTCTGGGGGTCTCGATCCGCCTTCGGGGGTCTTCTTCCGTCTTGGGGGGTCTTCTCGCCGGACTCCTCCCCTCTCTTCTGCTCTTTTACCTAGCTCTTTCACGAGGGGAGGTGTCCGGCTACCTTCTTCGTCGTCGCCGCCGTCGTCTGGGGGTCTCGATCCGCCTTCGGGGGTCTTCCGGGGGTCTCTTCTGTTCTTGCGGCGGTCGTCGTCTTCCGCGCCGCCGGCGCCTTGTCCTTCTTCTTGTCCTTCTTGTTCTTCTTCTTCTTCTTCTTCTTCTTCTTCTTCCGATGTTGACCCGTCGCTGTCTCTGCCCGGAATGCCTGTGCCGCTCTGAGCTCGGACTTATATAGGGACATGGGCGACAGGGTCACATGTTCATGTCACATGGTGACCCCGCCCCCTTGCGATGTCACAGTCCCAGCATCCTCCGGGACTGTGACAACACAAGGGGGCGGGGTCACCATGTGACATGAACATGTGACCCTGTCCCCATGTCCCTATATAAGTCCGAGCGCAGATCGGCACAGGCATTCCGGGCAGAGACAGCGACGGGTCAACATCGGAAGAAGAAGAAGAACAAGAAGGACAAGAAGAAGAAGGACAAGGCGCCGGCGGCGCGGAAGACGACGACCGCCGCAAGAACAGAAGAGACCCCCGGAAGACCCCCGAAGGCGGATCGAGACCCCCAGACGACGGCGGCGACGACGACGAAGAAGGTAGCCGGACTCCTCCCCTCGTGAAAGAGCTAGGTAAAAGAGCAGAAGAGAGGGGAGGAGTCCGGCGAGAAGACCCCCAAGACGGAAGAAGACCCCGAAGGCGGATCGAGACCCCCAGACGGCGGCGGCGACGACGAAGAAGGTAGCCGGACTCCCCTCGCTCGGTAAAAGAGCTTGGTAAATGGCGGGGGAGTCCGGCGAGAAGACCCCCAAGACGGAAGAAGACCCCCGGAGCAGTGCAATAAAGTATTTTTTCAAAAGTGTGGGTGTGTTTTTTTTTTACTTTACATTTTACACCTTAGGTGAATGGGTAGGGGTACATCGTACCCCATACTCATTCACATAGGGTGGGGGGCCGGTATCTGGGGGCCCCCTTATTAAAGGGGGCTCCCAGATTCCGATAAGCCCCCGCCCGCAGACCCCGACAACCAACGGCCAGGGTTGTCGGGAAGAGGCCCTTGTCCTCATCAACATGGGGACAAGGTGCTTTGGGGGGGGGGGGGGGCCGCACGGCCCCCCTTTCCCCAGGGCACCCCCCATGTTGAGGGCACGCGGCCTGGTACGGCTCAGGAGGGGGGGGGGCGCTCGTTCGTCCCCACCCCTTTCCTGGCCTGCCAGGCTGCGTGCTCGGATGAGGGTCTGACATGGATTTGGGGGGAACCCCCACGCCGTTTTTTCGGCGTGGGGATTCCCTTTAAATCCATGCCAGCTTGCGGAGCTAGCGCGGCGGCATTTACTGCCTACGCTAGCTACGTAACCTGAAGTTACGTTCAAAATGAACGGACTGCTCCGTGTGTGGGCAAGTCCGTTCATTTTCAAAAGTCCCGCGGACTTTTGGCCGGCGGATTATCCGCTGGACAAGTCCGTGCGTGTGTGGGCAAGTCCACACCCTCGGAAAGTCCAGCGGACCTAGCCGGAAAGTCCAGCGGATTGTCCGCTGGACTTAGGTCCGCCGGGAAAAGTCCGTACGTGTGTACGAGGCATAACAGGTGCCATGCAGTGCTTCAGCTGGTATGTCTAGAGGACAGTAACCACCCTGGAGCAGATATTCTTGCAGGTCTGCAGGGGGGAAGGCCCAGAGGTGGTTCACGCCACACCAGCTGGAGCCAAGAATGGTTGTGTGCGATAATGGCATAAAGCTCCTGTCTGCCCTTAGACAGGGAAAGTTGACACATGTGCCATGCCTGACACATGTCCTCAATTTGGTGGTGCAGCGTTTCCTAAATAGGTATCCAGGGTTGGAAGATCTGCTAAAGCAGACCAGAAGAGTCTGAAGACATTTCAGGTGGTCATACAAAGCCAGTGCTCGGTTGGCTGAAATTCAGCGGAAATGCCACCTGCCCGTAACCCGCCTGATTTTTGACATGCCCACCAGATGGAACTCGACTTTGCTGCTTGTGCAGCCACTGCAGCATTGCCAGAGGGCCATCAACGAGTACCTTTGCGAGTATGGCACAATGACGGGCTCCCTCCTTGACCACTGCTTCAAGGGGAAAGTCTCAGAACTCATCCTCTCACCACAGAGAGTGCAGAAGGTGACATATCTTGAAGACACCTTAAAAGGAGGAGTTTATCTAACATTTTTCCCTGACTCTGGTAGCTTACATTGTCATGGAAAACATAGTTTTGAGGCTTCTGTTGGTCAAGAGAGGAGCGGTGCATCCAGCGTGCTTTCTGAACAGGCATTCAGTGTTGCTGGAGGCTTTGTTACTGATAATAGAACCCGTCTGTCCACAGACTTGGTGGATAAGGATGTGCTCAGGCGTGTTCGCATGGTCCACGTGCAGAGCCCGCCAGGAAGTCGGCGCAGTGCTGCGCTAATCACAGGCAGTGAGACATTGCCCGATCTCTGCAGCCGGGCAATGTCTCACTGCGGGCTCTGCACGTGGACCATGCGAACACGCCTCATCCTTATTGGTGGACCATCTGACATTTATCAAAACGAATCAGTCCTGGACTGCCAGCAGGTATGAAGCCCCTGAAGACCTCTGCAGGACTTCTAGGCTGCTTAGCATTGTGGGTGTTGATTTCAAATGGAAGAATTTTTTTTGGTGTAGGTTTCATGGGTACAATTAACACCCAAAGGTCAATTTTTCCGCACCCGTTTTGACAGCAAGGACAATTTTTGCTTTCATGAAGAGTACCTCTATAAAGGTTACGGTGTGAAGGCGCCACCGACACCCAAAGACCAATTTTTCCGCACCTTCCATGCCTGTGGAAAAGACAAGAGAATTTATCCCAAAAAATTTCTACTAGGAATGGGGGAACGGTTCGGGACGAACTTTGGTTGTTCGGATGTTCTGCGAACACCGAACAATATGCAGTGTTCGGGGCAAATTCGAAAGCCGCCGGAACACTGTTAAAGTCTATGGGACACTGATATGAAAAATCAATAGTGCTAATTTTAAAGACTTATATGCAAGTTATTGTCATAAAAAGTGTTTGTCCCCTTGGGCAGGACCCAGGTCCCCATGTATCAATGCAAATTATTATTTTTTATTTTAACAAAGGCCATTTTTTCGGGAGCAGCAATTTTATTTTTAATGCTTAAAGTGAAACAATGAAAATGCAATATTCCTTTAAATATCGTGCCTGTGCATTTTTCCACGTGTTTAGAACAGTACCACAGCAAAATGACATTTCTAAAAAGGAAAAATTGTAATTTAAAATTGATCGCGGCTGTAATGAATTGTCGGGTCTCAGAAATATGGATAAAACGCATAAAAAAAAAAAGAGAGCCCTTTGGGTCTGGTATGAATATTAAGGGGCACCCGAACCAAAAAAAAAAAAAATTGTGTGGGGGTCCCCCTAAAATCCATACCAGGCCCTTTGGGTCTGATATGGAAATTAAGGGGAACCCTGCACCAGAAAAAAAAATGGCATAGGGGTCCCCCCCAAAATCCATACCAGACCCTTGTCCGAGCACACAACCTGGAAGTCCGCAGGAAAAGAGGGGGGGATGAGAGAGCGCCCTCCCTCCTGAACTGTACCAGGCCACATGCCCTCAACATGGGGAGGGTGCTTTGGGGTAGCCCCCAAAGCACATTGTCCCCATATAGATGGGGACAAGGGCCTCATCCCCACAACCCTTGCCCGGTGGTTGTGGGGGTCTGTGGGCGTGGGGGTTATCGGAATCTGGAAGCCCCCTTTAACAAGGGGACCCCCAGATCCCAGCCTCCCCCTGTGTGAAATGGTAACGGGGTACAAATGTACCCCTACCATTTCACAAAAAAAGTGTCAAAATGTTAAAAACGACAAAACACCGCTTGGGACAAGTCCTTTATTAAAAAAGAAAAAAAATTAAAATGTCCCACGATGTCCATTCATCATCTTCTATCACGCTGCCCGGACCGAAAAAGAAAAAAATCCGTGACCGAACCGCCTCCATGGGAGGCTCCCGCCTTCTGACGCTTCTTCACTTGTGACAGTTCTTATATAACTGAGGGCGGGGCCACCCGGTGATGTAAATGGGTGACCCCGCCCCCTCTGACGCACAGGGACTTCCCCATGGCTTCTCCGTGGCGTCAGAGGGGGCGGGGCAATCCAGTTACGTAAACAGGTGACCCCACCCCCCTCTGACACCACGGGGAAGCCATGGGGAAGTCCCTTGGTGTCAGAGGGGACGGGGTCACCCGGTTAAGCATCAATAAATCGCTGCTCATTCTTAAAAAAAAAAATCTTTTATTTTTTTACAATTATTTTTTTTCTTTCATCGATACATGTCCCCCACGGCAGTACTACCCAGACCCACATAACCATTGTATGCCCAATTACTTGCATATAAGCCTTCAAAATGGACACTTGATTTTTACAGTTCGGGTCCCGTAGACTTCAATGGGGTTCGCAATGTTTGAAAGTTCTGGTGCGAACCGAACAGGGGGTCGTTCGGGCCAACCCTATTACCAATGCAGATGTGAGTGACTGAGAAATTTTACCAGTCTTACTGTGACTCAAGATATAGATTGTTCATTTTTAGTCAGCTGAAGTTCATTGACCCTCATCATTGAGTGTCTGACCCTCAAATAAGTTATAACATTGTAAAAGGTTCTTTCACACAAGCAATCCATTTGTTTCTTCAGTTCAGTCATGTTTTTTTCAAAGAAATCAGTTTACATCAGTTTCTCATCAGGTTCTTATCAGTTGTACACAGTTTTTTTTTACATCCACTACCAGTGCAAAAAACAGATGCAAAACAGACCGTTACATCCATTCCATCTTTTAACGAAAGAAAAATAGGGCTTTGATCCATTCCAAAAAAAATGGATGTTGACGGAAGCAGATGTAAATGGTTGATCATCCGTTTATATCAGTTTTTTCATAGAGATGCATTGATTTCCGTTTTTCATCCATCAATGGATGGACGAAAGCGGACAAACAGAATGCCCCTGTGAAAGGGGCCTTACTGTGCCCCAGGATAAATTATGTTTCTATTTAGTCAATCAATCATCAAGATTTATTTAGGCTTTTCTAGTTGACTTACTACAGAAGATGGCTATAGCTGCAATACCACACATCTCTTCTTTCCTGCACTCCCACACAACCAGCCAGCTCAGCAGCGCTGTTTCCTGCAGCTCCCAGGGTACAGTGGTTTTTAATCTGGGTTATGGAATGAAGGAGAAAGTCGAGTGGTCTGACAACAGTCTCTTTACATAGGTAGTTGCCTGGCAGCACAGTTGCATTGGAAGAGAGGGGGTGGGTCTCAGCCAGTTGAGCGACATCAATCAGGTTACACATGGTGCAGCACTTGCTGAGGTTGTTGTGTACAGTGCTTGTTGATGGGAATGATGTATCGGGGGGGGGGGGGGGAATGTAGAATGCTCAGAGCAGAGAGACAGGCATGACATTGACTGGTACAAAATGACAGACCCCTACTAGGTACTTACATTTTTTACTTACTCAGGGCCCAAGGGTGGATCCTCCAATGTTCTGGTGGGCCAGGCTGAGCCTGTATATGATGTGTTACAATGAACCATACTATTTTACTAGTTTAGTTTAGTCTTCCTGGTAAAGATACCATGTACACCATTTGTTGCATTTTTTTATAAGTGATCACATTCCCTTTGTTCTCAGCTGCATACGAGCTATAAAACTAACACAGTGTGCTCTTCTGCTTAGTGTGGTCAGTTTTTAATAGGAAAGCAAGGGGACCCCAGGGATATCACAAAAAGGAAACAATACAAAGAGAACAGGATACTTTCTCATACAAGTACATGGTGCAGCAGGCAGATATCAGGAATATGAAGTTTTGGGGTAACAAACGCTTTAAGTATAGTTCTTATCCTTCTATATAATGACTATATATTTCTTGATGTACGTACATGTAGCCCTGATGAAGCCCTTTGAAACACGTTGGTCGACTTTGCTGAACCCGAAAAAAAGAAAACGATTCTGCACACATACTATGGAGAGGCACTTTCATTCCTTACCCTTTCTTAAAGGGGACGTCAGAGCAGGGATGATGGGAAACTGACTAATTTTTACGATAAATGACCAGGGCTCTCATACTCATCCTTAGATCCCCTATGCTTACCCAAAAAAATATGTTCATATCTGGCATTTCAATAATATAGATGTATATGCTTGTGCAGTGACTTGCCAGGTTGAATGGTGCAAGAATGGCAGGCCTGGAACCTGCACCTTGAAAAACAAGTCAGCAAAAACAGCTCTCATATTTCTGTCCTGGCGGGGACCTCTTAACCTGTGCTCAAAGAACAGCTACCTCTCCATTCCAAATACTGCAACTGTGTCCTTTACCTTGTTTAAAATTAATGAGATTTTCTATTTTAAAAATAAACAGGATAAGGATATTTCAGGGGTTTCAGACTCACCATTAAAAGCTTCTATAGCTTGTTGTAGAGTTTCAAGTGAAATGCCACTATACCCTTTGGCCAAGACATTGATCCTTAAAGCCAAAAGCATGCGGGTACGCTCTGGACTTAGAGGCTTTCCAACACCTGTCATAAGCAAAAACATCTTTACTTTCAGTTACAAAAAAAAAAAACACACACACACACACACACACACACACACACACACAAACACAAACACCTCATTTTAACAGATAAGACAGTCATTACCTGCAGAATGGGATCGCACAAGATTGACTTGAAGATCCCTAAACCAGAGAAAAAAAAGAAAATGCATGTTTACAATGTCTCCAGTTGTTGAAACTGTTCCAGCTGTTACTGAAAACTTTTAGGATATATACACAAAACACACTAATCTAAAAAGGACAAATTAAAGAGCACCAATACATAAAGGCTTAAAGTACAAGTCCACCCTATAACTAAAATCCCTGCATCTTTAGACATGCACAATCTAACACTAACCTTTCTAGCCCTGTAAAGAAAAAAATATCAGTATACATACCTTTTTTGAAGCCAATCCGATCTCCAGTGGCGGAAGCTCTGCAGAGGACACAGACAACAACGGCTGTGAAATTAACGGAGAGTCATGCCACCCATAGAGTTACTGTAGGGCTTCCATTGTTGGATGTGTCCTCTGCACCCGCCTCCACAGCGAAGCCGTGGTTGACAGCTCTGCGTGGGATCGGGTTGGAGTGGCTTCAAAAAAGGTATGTATATATCGATTTTTTCCTTTACAGGGCTAGATAGGTTAGTGTTAGATCTTGCATATCTATGGATGAAGGGATTTTAGTTTTAGGATAGACTTCTACTTTAAACTAGGAGGAATGCATACACCAGAGAGTATAAATAAGTAGGCTGTGTGAATAATTAGGATCACAATTATGATTCAGGACTAATAAAATTGGCAGGTGGAGTGTTGAAAGCTGCAAGACTTTCTAAAGAGTGGATTACTACTACTATTCTGTGAATAGACCCCAATAGCAGAAGATCACATTATACAAACACAGCCTAGAGGAGGAACGCCCCCTTCCTCCTAAGAGATACAGACCTAAATAGAATTCCAGTTAAAACAAAGAAAGTCGACAAGGGAATGGGCAGTGCTTTTCTTTCCCATTAGAATTTTTTGCCAATTTTATTTTTCTGTTTTCAAGTTTATAAACTGATTTGATGGATAATTTTTTATTACTCATTTCATTTTACATTTAGAAACATTGAACAGCAGTTTCCACTGCTCTAACCAATCTTCCAGCAATGCCAAATCATATTACATTTTACAATTACTTCCAGGGATATTAACCCAATTCAAACACCTTTGTATCAGCAAAAAGATATACCTTTACGATTTACAAAGAGATTAAATAGAACAGGACCTAGTACAGAGCCTTGTGGTATACCACTAGTAACTGATTCTGAGTGAACCCCTTTTACAACCACACTCTGGTAACTATCCTTGAGCCAACTGCATATCCGTACCCAACCCAAGGGTTACGTTTTAGCTTGTACAACATTTGCATTCGATCATTATGTGGAAACTGTATCAAAAGCTTTGCTGAAAAAAAATTGCTTTATACTTGCCCACAAAATATCACTAGCCACGAAAACCCAAGAAAAAAGGTATACATTGGTATCTAGATGGTATAGATGTCCCTCTGTCCTACATCACTTCAACCACAATATTGAAATATATATAGGTTGGCGATGTCATACCGCTAAAGGAAACATGCTCCATATTTGGTGGGATTTCCCCCCTGTGCACATGTTCTGGAAACACGTTTTTGATCTATATTGTAAACAGACACCTTTATCCAAACATCACCCAGGGTGGCCCTCCTGTCCAGGATTCCTGGACCTTTTCAGTCAGTGAAAGAAGATGTGCTTAGACACTTCCTCACTGCAGCCAGAACAGTCATTCCTTGACACTGGAAATCGACTTCTGCACCCTCCCTTGGGGAATGAACTGGACTATTAGCAGGCCTGTCGCGACAGGACAGGCAAAACAAGCAATTGCTTAGGGCCCCGTGCTGGTCTGGGGCCCCAGCCGCGGCGCCGGCCGCCACTTCCTAAAGGCTGAAGCCTGTAGTGTGACCGAGCTCCTCTTCCTTCCTCCTGCAGTCTGCACAGTACAGGAGATTTAGTTTCCTGTTCCCTGCCGGACTGAGAGGAAGTTCACACACTGAGTGCTCACTTCCTTTCAGTCCAGCCGGGAACAGAAAACTGAATCTCCTGCCGCGCGGTACGCGGTAGGTAGGGAGGTTAAAAAGAACACCGGGGGGGAGTAGTAAGGGGAGGAGGCGGTCATCAAGACCCATTTAGTAATAAAAATATGTTAGCTTGCTGACCACAAAAACAATTACCATAGCTTTCTTTCCATTTTGTTTCTTTACCATCCCACTGTAAACCTTTTTTATTTATATACCGTGTTGGTGAACTTAAACTGTATAGCTATTCTGTGATTCCTGTAGGCTTTGCGTGCGTGCTGGGGCCTTCATGTACATTTTGCTTGGGGCCCCCAAATTCCTTCAAACGGCCCTGACTATTAGAAGCCTGGAATGATTGCTGACACAGGAAATGGGAAAAGAAAAAAATATTTTTTTCATACCTGGAATGCCTTGACCAGGTTTAGAGACTCGAGTTCCTAACCTGGGCTAAAGGGAATTCAGCCACCGTCCCTAACCAGCCATGATGGAGTGCTTAGGTAACCCGATGTTTTTAAACTGTGGTTTTTACCTCTTCCCCCCCTTGGTAATATTCCCTCTCGCTTACTTTTTCCTTACTTTTTCCTTACTTTTTCCTGCCCTTAGTGAGTGTAGCACAAACAATATACAGTAGCTCACAAAATTGAGTACACCCCTCACATTTTTGTAAATATTTTATTCTATCTTTTCATGTGACAACACTGGAGAAATTACACTTTTCTACATAGTAAATTTGCTGTCCCTTCAAAATAACAACACACAGCCATTAATTTCAAAACCGCTGGCAACAAAAGTGAGCACACCCCTAAGTGAAAATTTTCAAATTGGGCCCAATTAGCTATTTTCCCTCCCCGGTGTCATGCGATTCGCTAGTGTTAGAAGGTCTCAGGTGTGAATGGGGAGCAGGCGTGTTAAATTTGGTGTCATTGCTCTTACTCTCTCATACTGGTCACTGGAGGTTCAACATGGCACCTCATGGCAAAGAACTCTGAGGATCTGAAAAAAAGAATTGTTGCTCTACATAAAGATGGCCTAGGCTATAAGAAGATTCCCAAGACCCTGAAACTGAACGGTGGCCAAGACCATACAGTGGTTTAACAGGACAGGTTCCACTCAGAAAAAGTCGCGCTATGGTCGACCAAAGGAGTTGAGTGCACGTGCTCAGTGTCAAATCCAAAGGTTGTCTTTGGGAAGTAGAAGTAGGAGTGCTGCCAGCATTGCTGCAGAGGTTGAAGGGGTGGGGGGTCAGCCTGTCAGTGCTCAGACCATACACACTGCATCAAATTGGTCTGCATGGCTGTCATGCCAGAAGGAAGCCTTTTCTATAGATGATGCACAAGAAAGCCTGCAAACAATTTGCTGAAGACAAGCAGACCAAGGACATGGATTACTGAAACCATGTCCTGTGGTCTGATGAGACCAAGATAAACTTATTTGGTTCAGATGGTGTCAAGCATGTGTGGCAGCAACCAGGTGAGCAGTACAAAGACAAGTGTGTCTTGCCTACAGTCAAGCATGGTGGTGGGAGTGTCATGGTCTGGGGCTGCATGAGTGCTGCCGGCACTGGAGAGCGACAGTTTGAGGGAACGATGAATGCCAACATGTACTGTGACATACTGAAGCAGAGCATGATCCCCCTCCCTTTAGAGACTAGGCTTCAGGGCAGTATTCCAACATAATAATGACCCCAAACACACCTCCAAGACAACCACTGCCTTGCTAAAGAAGCTGGGGGTAAAAGGTGATGGACTGATCAAGCATGTCTCCAGACCTAAACCCTATTGAGCATCTGTGGGGCATCCTCAAAAACGGAAGGTGGAGGAGCGCAAGATCTCTAACATCCACCAGCTCTGTGACGTCGTCATGGAGGAGGAGTGGAAGAGGACTCCAGTGGCAACCTGTGAAGCTCTGGTGAACTCCATGCTCCATGAACTCCCAAGAGGGTTAAGGCAGTGCTGGAAAATAATGGTGGCCACACAAAATATTGACACTTGGGGCCAATTTGGACATTTTCATTTAGGGGTGTACTCACTTTTTTTGCCAGCGGTTTAGAAATTAATGGCTGTGTGTGGAGTTATTTTGAGGGGACAGCAAATTTACACAGTTATACAAGCTGTACTCACTACTTTACATTGTAGAAAAGTAGAATTTCTATAGTGTTGTCACATGAAAAGATATAATAAAATATTTACAAAAATGTGAGGGTGTACTCACTTTTGTGAGATACTGTACATAAAGATGTGATCCCCAAAACAAAAAGAAGAATATGCAATGAACTAAAACTTTTGATCTAAAATTTTAAATAGGTACTTATTGTACATTAGTTGAGGAATATATACGCTTGACATACAGGAGATATACATTTCAAACATTGGTATAGTGTTTCTTTTTTATACATATACACTTTTTTTTGTGTATTATAAAAAGGGAATTTTGTCTTATATAACTGAAAAGCTTTAATAAAATAAGATTCAAAACAAAAGCTTTGCTGAAATCAAGATATGTCCACAGCACCACCCTGATACAAAACATTGGTAATATAGTCAAAAAATTAAATCAGACTGTCGGACATGATCTTCCCTCAGTAAAGCCATGCTGCTTTGGGTCCAGCAAGTGCGTTTTTAAGTGATCAATGATCCTTCTTTTCAGAAGCGATTCCATTAACTTGACTACAAACAGATGTTAAAAACTCACTGGCCTGTAATTGCCAGCTTCTACATCGTTACCCTTCTTGTGGATAGGTAAAATCCAACAGTCACGGAGAACGTCTCATAAAATGCAGATTTTATATATGAGCAAGGCCAAAAATGTATAAACTTGAAAACAAAAGAATTACAATTGGACAAAATTGTACTTTATTTAATAGAAGCCAAAATGTTGTAGTGTAATAACGTCCTGTAGAAAACAAATGAAAGCTTTCTCCAGCTATGCACCAAAGAATATGTCCTAGGAATCATCTTTCTGGCTCTATTAAATAAAAGTAAAATTTTGGCCAATTTTATTTCTTTTGGTTTTCAAGTGTATACATTTTGTTCCCAGTGCCTTTCATCAGTTACTTTCTTACAGCTGATATATGGTACCAGAATTATCAATATTTATTTTTTGGAATTTTAAAATGAAAGATGATTCCTAGGACATATTCTTTGGTGCATAGCTGGAGGAAGCTTTCATTCGTTTTCTACAGGACTTTATTACAGTGCAACATTTCGGGGAAAATCAGGCATAGTACTTGAGACTTACCATGCATGGTCCCTTTCAAGCCACTGCAGCCCATTTGCTATACAGTGTGAATGAGCCCTAAAAATCTATATTAAAAAGAGACTTACAAAGTACAGACATTAAAGTGTATACACATATACACTTTATGTATACTGGGCATGTTCGTTACTTACTTGAGCTGACTTACAGGGATTACTGTGCGAGCAAATTTTCCAAATCCAGTAGTGATTCCATAAACAACTGCAATAAATTTAACACAGCTTAGGTAAGGGGCTTTACATTCCAATATGCACATCAACTGCCCCTATACATCCTTTGTAATAATGGTTTACCTTTCTTCTCCTGCACAATGCTTTCAATGAGAAGCCTTGACTGCATCACCCTTTGCTCAGCATCAGGAGTAAGCTTGTAAAGAACAAACATGTTTAATTAGATCATTTTAAATATGTAAGGAGAACTCATCTTTCTGCTTTTTTTATTGTGATTTACATGCAAGAGTTTTTCTGTAAACCAGAACAATGGACTTTTGTTTTTTTTTACTTCCCTTTGGACAATTAAATATACCACTGACTTTTACCCTTGGTTGACACCTATGTGTTTATCAGAAACACACTACATTCCATTTAACATGGTTTCCTATGGATCTAGTTCACATCTGTGCGTTTTGAGCCAGTGCGTTTTTATGGAAAAGGTCAGGGACTTTTTTCCCCTCGCAGCAGATCGCATTTTGCATGCAATAGAATTCAATGGGCCCACACCAAAAACACAATTGTTGCGTTTTGCTTTGGGCTAATAGGAAAGTATGACATTTCTGTTCATGAAGTCCAACTTTGATGCGACTTTACACTCTCTGGCACTCAAGTGGCATCAAAGTAGTTTCAGAAACCTTGAGGTGTCCTAACCCTAACAATCACCGCTTACCCTAGCTTTAACTCTAACCTGTGACTTTGGACACAAAGGTTCCTGCACTACTTTGATACGACTTGAGTGCAATTTTTCATTTTTTTTTTTTTCTTATATTGGTTGACCATAGAATGTGTAAAAAAAGTGTGTCCTTTTCAAAAGAAAGTGCAAAATTTTTTATGGTATTTGGTACTGACTTTTCAATTATTCTGTTAAGTTGAACAGCTTCATAAATTAGATCAGGCATTGCTAAGGCAAATTCTAGGGGGTGCAATATATTTTGTTTTAATTCTAGGTGGTTTGTTTCTCTAAATACATTTTGTGAATAGCAAGTTTACTCTTTTGAAGAAAATTTGGGTATCATGATTGGGAGGGCATTCGATTTATAAATATATGCAAGTAGTATCATTTTGGAGTGGATTTATTCCACCTAGCGTAGATATCACAATTTATATAACATGTAAATAAAAATGATCCATTTCTACATTTTAGAAAAGTAACAATAGTTACCCTTATTTTATAGAGTCCTTTTCCCAGGTTAAGCAAATCCTCTGTTCTCAGGCTGTCTCCATCTATACTAATATACTGCACAAAAAGACTGTTAGTTTCAGAAAATGTTAATGGGTGCAAACAGACAATACACTAAAAAAAATGTAATCAGTTAAAGCAAACCTCAATAGGAGAAAACTGAAGAATACTACAATACTACTTTTTCACATAGCATTTTGCGTCAGCGGTTTTGCTACATTTTTAAAATAATAAATGGAGGGGAATTAGAGCAGCAAGAATCTGGAGCAGTTCTATGCTCAAATTGATCATTTACCCTTCGCTTACTTACTACGGGTCCCCGCCAGTCTAGGTGACACTCCGGCGGAGCCCTCTGGGAGCGGCTCGGCTCACCCGAGACTCCCAAGAACTCGAGGGGTCGAAGCGCCTCTTGCACAGGACCCCCTTTTTGCAGCCGGCGTGCTGGTTATGGTTGGGATGGATACCTGCCTCAGTTTCAAGGGGTTGGGTGGTTGCCCCAAGGGGGCTGGTTTAATTGTTTACGGTTAATTTTTGTTTTTTGAAAAAATTGCAGTAAAATGTACAGCTTGGCGCACATTACCGCTCACCCCCGTGGGCAGAGTTAACTTGCTCAAAATGGTGTTCCTTCCTAAATTGCTACACTTCTTCCGCAACACCCCCTCCCACATACCCAGATAATTTTTCAGACATCTAGAAGGGATTTTGACTTCCTTTATCTGGGCTGGGAGGCCCCCTAGAGTGGCAAAACGGGTACTATACCTTCCCCTGTCGGGAGGAGGTCTGGCCCTCCCAAACTTTTTATTATACTACTGGGCTGCCGTGTTGGTCACAGTGCGCTGGTGGTTCTCCCAGCCCAGACAAAATCCTGCAGTGAGACTTGAAGCTGCCATCTTGGGCTCATACGGGGCCTTGACCAATCTAGTGTACAGGGGACCTAAAGCCCCCCATCCCCTGACGATCCCCATGAAGACAACCATTAGAGCATGGAGGGAGGCCAGGGCAATATATGCTAAGCCGAACTGCATATTTCCACACACCCCGCTTTGGGGCAACCCAACCCTCCCACATCTTTACGAAATACCAGACCCCTCACAATGGGCCAAACGAGGAATCACCACCCTAAAACACATAATAGCCAGCGGTAAGATTATGCCTTTCCAGGACATAAAAACAACAGTACTCCCTGCCCCGACCCTTTGAATTTAAATACTGGCAACTCAGACATGCGATGAGGGCGCAATTCCCAGACAGGCTGACCCTGGAACCGGACTCAATCGAACGACTGCTGACTTCAAGCACGATGGGGAAGCCCCTATCTACTCTGTACCTATACCTGACAATAGCTCACTATGTTAAACCCACCCGCTCAATGGACAAATGGAGGGAAGATATCCCTTCTCTGGGGGAGGACGAGTGGGAGGACCTACATCCCAACTATGATAGCAGCCAAGGACAGGTTCATGCAGCTCAAATTACACAGGGCTAACTTCCCCCCACACAGAATGGCCAGAATATACCCACATCTTGACCCGTACTGTCCTAGATGCAGGACAGAGGAAGGGACATTCTGGCACATGGTATGGGCCTGTCCAAAGCTCGGACCATACTGGGAGGGAGTGGCGAAAATGCTTGGCGACATTGGGGAAACCACTGGATCCCATGGTGCTCCTGCTGAGCCATTTGGGTGAGGTGGAAGGGGATAGGTACACTAAACTCTCCATTACATTCCTGTTCTATGCTAGGAGGGAGATAATGCTACATTGGAAGTTGGCCGAGCCCCCAACCCTTAACTCGTGGAAGAAGGCGGTAGACTCAGTGTTACCATTATACAAACTCGCATATGAGAGCAGACAGTGCCCTGCCAAATTTGTCAAAGTCTGGTCGACCTGGGTGTATGCGCGTGGATGAGGGGCCAGGGATAGGGGACCAATTGATGGATTCCCCTTTGCTCGGTTGGGGATACTTACCACCCCAGACACGGGGCGCCGCCCTGCCTCACCAGAGGAGGATTAGACTCCACTTGTCAAACCTGCTATGAAATTGTGGGTCTTCCAGAGGGTAGCAGTTAAACGGCCTACTGAACTCTGGGGTGAGCTTTAGAAGGGAATATCCTTTAGAACCCATCGGGCAAGTTATGCAGGGAGAACGAAATGATGGACTTGTGGGATCTTGAATTCCTGAATGAATGCCTTGGTCTGATGCTGTAATGATTAAGATACTTCATGCCGAATGCTGAATGTTTTGTAATGCTGATTTGTTAAATAAAAAAGAATCTGGAGCAGCTGTGCATGGTAACCAAATTCGATCTTTCATTTTCAAAACTTAAAAGGGCACATTTATACTGCTTGGTCAGTTAAAAATCGCAGAGAAGCCAGAGCAATTTTTTTTTTTGTGCTGCCTGACATTGCATTATTCGGGCCAGTGTGCTGCGTTGAAATACAGCAGGTCTGCATTTTAGCACAGCTCTAGGCTGCATTGCAACATGAATAGGACACATAGGAAATGTCTGTAAAACGTACGTCACTGCATATAGTGTGAATTGGCCCTAACTGAACAAACTCAAAATGGAAGCTATTTACCATGCACAGCTGCTCCAGATTTTATAAAATACCTCCTACAAGTCATCTTCAAACTTCCTCATCTATGTTAAGCTAAAAAAGCATTTTAATGCCAACGATTCACAATGACAGCCATTTCTTGTAGGGACCATAACAATTAGCCATGAACATCTATTTCAGACAATCAGTTCTATTGATTATAAATTATTTGGCTGTGGGATGTCTGCAAAAGGTCATATGCTGCCCATAGGCATGAAACCCAATCCAAAAAACAAATCAGCTGGATTTAATTACAGGCACTTATAGATGGTTATGCAAATCTCCCCTCAAATGCTGACTAGTAGTAATGGGTTAAATAAATAAAAATGTGTAGGGTACATTTTCCTTTAACATTTTACTGCAGCGGTGAAGCTAAAATGTAGACTTTATAATATATGAAGCCTGCTATGATGAAACACGTTTCTAGATGTGATGTCACCATGCACACCGATACAGGAAGCCTGATTGCGGATTGAGACTGCGGCTGACTGGATGGTAATAACAGTGTATTTAGACATCTCCTCTTCTTTAACCATGTGAGTGTACATTTACGTGACCTTAATAAACCTTAGTACTGATTTTACTACACAAAGAGTTTTTTACTCCATACGTCATTGGTCTGCCTGGGTTGGGGTAATTGAGTTGGGATGGTCGCTAGAAGATTCCTGGATCCAGACACCTATATATGTTTTGAGCGATTTGTGACCATATCCTTATACATGGAGGTTGATTTACTAAAGGCAAATATAATGTGCACTGCATCTGAGGGGAAGCTCTGAAATGAGGGGAATCTCTGCTGGTTTATATCATCCAATCATGTACAAACAAAAATGCAGTTAATTTTCCTTGCATATGAGTATTCTTTCCAAAGTTCAGTTTTAACTAATTTACTAAGCTCTGGAGAAAGTCCACAGTGTATTTGCCTTTAATAAATAAACACCATGGTCATATACCTTCTGGTAAGGTACTTCATGTGCACTTAAAGTGATCATGTGGTGTTTGAACTATTCCTTGTATTTGGTGGATGCGCATTGTTGAAGAATTGTTTTTGGATTTTTTCGTAATATGGACACTGGGAAGGGATGGACTCTTTTGATTGAATTTTGTTTCACATGGACACTTAATATTTTATTGTTCTTTATTCACATTATATCTATGTATTATAGCACTGCATCTTTGTATAACAAAATGTAGACTTTACTGCTCTACAAAGTTCTGCCCTTGCCCTACATGATGACCACTGGAGTTACTAGACTGGGTAATCCATCTTAAAAAACCCACCTAGTATGGGATGTTAGATAAATTAAGTCTTTGGCTCCTCTGTAATAATTGGAGCATCTATTGATTACTTTGGGCTGTCCTGGATTTCACAGGCTGCAGGTGTGCTGCTGTCAATCCCTGGGAAGGTGTGCCCAGGTGGCTGGAATGGAACATAAATAGTCTATGGCCTGGGAGTAGCGGCCGGGATCTTGTCCTGATGGAGAAGTTCCAAACGTCAGGGGCTTCTGCCCCTTTGACGCAGTCCTGCTGGACTCCGCTGATGTTGTAGCAGAGAACACCTACCCCCCCTTCCGCCCCCAAATTCCCCCTTCTAACACAAATCCCCTCCCAATCTCCTTGTGGCACCCCCCCCCCCACATGAAACCACAGTGCCCAGGGCAGCCACCCCTCCTGCCCACCCCTTGTTCTGGCCATTGTCCCTTGATGCATACTGCCCTAAAAGTTAGTACAGCTCAGTGCACCATCAAGATCCGCTGCCGGCAGCCTCTTAAAAGTCTAATGCCCCGTACACGCGGTTGGAAATTCCGACCACAAAATCCGTCAGATTTTTTCCGATGGATTTTGTCCGACACTGGTGTTGCATATACACGGTCGGACAAATTTGTCGGAAAATCCGATCATTCTGAACGTGGTGACGTTTGTTGCGTACGACGGAACTACGTAGAGGCTATTAGCCAATAGGTTTGGTCTCCTAATTTGATCTGAGCATGCGTGGCACTTTGTCCGTCGGAATTCTCTACACATGATGGAAAAAAGTCTGATCAGATTTTGTTTTGGGAAAATTTGAGAGCAGGATCTCAAATTTTTTCCGTCGGAAATTCCGACGGAAAAAGTCCGATGGAGCCCACACACGGTCGGATTTTCCGACAACATGGTCCGATCGGACATTTTCCGTCGGAATTTCCGACTGTGTGTACAGGGCATAAGATGCTGACTGCTTCTGCGTCTGGACAGTGCACTGAGCTGTACTATCGTCCACCCACAAATAAATGCCCAGTGTGCATGGGGTCTAATTGGAAAGATGTGAGTTGCTGAAATATTTTTACTACCTTGTTCCCCAACTACTTTACCTCCCATATTAATGTGTAATATTTTCCCTTATATTTTTGGACTGCATGTACATTTTACAAAGACATACAAGATCTCTACCCAGACTGAATATTATATATTCGTTTTTATGCATTATAGCACCTTTTAAAGCATATAAAAGCATTTTATATAGTTTCTTATAAGATTTCAGTTACAAATCAGGAAAAACAAACACTCACCTTTTCTGGTTCTTTATATTTGCTATATCTGTGTACTTGTTAAAGAAATGCAACTGCTTACTGAGGAAAAAACATAAGCAATATAACAATTCAATTTATCGTGGAAAAAAAAAAATTCAACTGGAAAGTAACATGGTTTTTGGGGTATGTAAAAAACACAATGCCTGATTCACCCAAGATTTGCCATACATTAAACCAATTATTTAACAGCATAGCATATTTTCCATCATCAATATCACATTCATCCTGCAAAAAATGATTTTACTCATTTGCCTTTTCTTCTTTGACGTAAAATGCAGTTTCACCAACAGATATTCATTTTTCTAAACTGGCTTTTTAAATTTAAAACCCAAGTCAATATTTTTATATGTTATACAGAGCAGGGGAAGGCTAGACCCTTTTTTGAGTTTTCTCTGCCTCCTCACTGGGGGGGCTTTTCTTTCATTTAGGTCTCTTTGATGGGTGCCAGACAGAATATGAAGTGAGAAGAAATCTAGGAATAAAGACAACATGTAAATAGGGGTTCTAACCTTTTCCCACTCTTTGCAAAAAAGTGCCTGCAGTTGGACAGCTGAGGAATCCAAAGACTTCCTAAAAATAACTTCATTGCCCTTTATTATGCATTTCCTGAAGATTTGGGCTATATCTTGACATGTATTCATCCACTGAAACATTTGTTAGCCAGGTTTATAAATAATGTTCCACTCAATGGATGTTGGGGAATCCAGGCAGATGTATGTGACACTCTTTAGCTTTGGGGCATGACAACCTTTGACCTTTTATCTGTTCCAGAATTACAGCTTGATCAGTTGCCCAAGTCTGTTGGCCTGCAGCATAGATGTCTGAAATTCCTACACTTGTCCTAGGTGCTTTTTTTTTTTTTTTTTTTTTTTTTTTTTTTTTATTAACCAGGTTTTAGAAAATACAGATAAATATGCACACAAAAAATAAATTGTATACATCTCATTCACTAAAGGATACAAATGAACACCTTCTGGCTGAGACGGTATAAAGTCTGGGGACATCACATCTCCTTCCATAACTTAAACAAAATGATCAATCAACAATTCATGCAAGCAGAAACTATATAAATTAATACCCAAGTCATGGTAACAGATCATGCAATTCTGACAGTTTTCAGATTGAAAGATAACATTTCCAAAGTCACAAAGGATAGATCAGATAACTAACTGGATTTACATCTTGGCTTGATTTATTGTGCTGCATGCAGTATTTAGGTAATATAAAAAACATTTTAAAAAAATCACAATAAAGAACAAAAAATAAATAAAAACATTTTTTTTTTTTTTTTTAAATGTATGCCAACTATATTAGAGTATACATATTTAATGTACTGAAGTCAACTATAGCACAATTTTGTATTGGCAAAATGTTAGAAATTACAATACGATATGGATTTGAAAAAGCTACAGATGCTGTGACCAGGAATCAAAGTTGAGAAGCCTCTTTTTAACATTATGAAACCAAATTCATCTTCAGAATTCTTCAGAATATACCAAGGGCAAATACACACACACACACACACACGTGTATACAACTTACCATAACTCTCACTCGTATCTAACAGAAAAAAATAAAAATAAATAAAAACTTACCGACTTCAACAAAATCATTATCCTCCAGACAATCTTCCAACGTGTCATCAAGGTCTAGTAAACCCAGTCCTTTACATCTTCGGAGGTAAAATTTTACATTATCCAGTGAAGCAAAGCCTCCATTATCTGGTTTATTCTTTATATACCTCCTCAGAGCTTCCTTGCCCAGACATCTGATGGTTTTTTTAGGGTCCTTACAAGGCACTGCCAACCATTCTCCACGTACATGTACAGTGTATCTTGGCATATTTCACTAGAAAGAGTCAACTATTAAAGCTGATACCAAATGAAGAAGCTTAGGGTTAGTTTAGCAGTCTATACTGACATGTCCTAAGTGGAGAGACACAGGCTAGTGGCATCATCCCAAATATCTCACCTGCCTTTAAGGTTAATGATTGAGGAAGTGTGACCAATTGCTAGCGGACAGAAAGGCACGCCCTCTTTTGTCTTCAAAAGTATAAGGCAACACTTTGACATTATTACATCTAGTAAAGGAATGCCCTTCACTAAATAAGTATCACACTAATACATTATGGACCTCAGAGCTTTGTAAACAAATTAATGTTTCATTGGTTTTACAATATCTAGTAGAGTGAGCATGCATTCACAAAGAAAATGTATTAAAGTACTCAATAACAGAAAAAGGTTTATTTCAATCTGCAATATATTTATACTGCTATAGATCATTTCCATTATGTTTAGGAAGACAGAAAGAGAGGAAAACATTGATGATATTTAAATAGTATTTCAAAATAGGAGTTATAACCTAAAGCAACCCAGATTCCTTATTTTCCCATAATAGGGAAGATGCAATTTGGCTGATTGTTATGGTGAACTAAATTATTTTTTCTTCCCTTTACCTTACAGCTGGGTTCACACTTATGCAGGTAGCAGTTGATGCGTCTTCCAGTGTGTTCTGCTTTTTCTGATATGCGTTTTTAATGGGTTTTGGGGAGGCGTCTTGTCATGCAGGAGAAATCAGCAAAAATGCACCGTAAATGCATCAAAAACGCACGCAGAGTTTTTTGGGGCGTTTCCTTTGAAGTCTATCAGAATCAAAAACCTGCTGCGGGAAAAAAAAGTCCTTGACTCTTTCCAAAAAAAAGCACCAGTTGAAAATGCACAAATGTAAACATGACCCATAGGAAAGCATGTTAAATGGACTGTAGTGCGTCTGCAAAACTAAAGACACACTGCAAAGCCTTACACTGAACTATTTTTCCATATATGAACACAAAAGTTTATATTGCTGAAATGAGGTCACAGCTATTGAACTGGTTTGTGTGTTAGAAGCTTAAAGAGATTGTAAAAAGGCACAGATTATTATAAAGTAACATCCATTTTTTTTGCAAAAAACATGGGTTTGCACAGAGCAGCCCTGATCTTCCTTTTTTCATGTCCCCCGCTGGTGCTATTGGCCCCTCCACCCGCCAAGTGCACCCATAGCAAGCCCCTTGCTATGGGGGCGCTTGTGCATGCTCACTCCCAAGCCGTCTGTGTGTTCACAACCATCAAAGATAAATGGCATATTGAGAGTTATTTTCATGGGCATGGGTGAAATTCCTCTTTAACGAGAGTGCTGACCGTCGCCATTTTTAGGTTGGAACATGTAACATGTCCCACTCCCACTGCCCACTCTGCTCCCTGTAGTGACTGCAAGCAGGGATCTTCTTCCCCCACTTGCTGTCACTATTTAAAAAAAAATAAAAAAAAGGCACGTGGCCATGTGGGGAGTTCTGCGAGCGGCAAACTACAAGTACCGACAGCCTTTTAGCCCGGGTTCACACATGTGCGTTGCGAATTGAAGCTCCGGTTTCTCTGCGAAGATAAAAATCAGTTGTTCAGAGGTTCCTCTGCGTTTTAGCTGCGGATCAGTGAGCAGGGAGAGGGGGGGGAGGGGGAGGTGTAGTGAGGAGAAGGAGAGAATTTGTGTTCAGAACGGAATGCATATGCGAATCAGATGCGTTCCCATAGAAGATAATGGGTTGTAATTCGCACCGCAATGCCCAGAAAACGCGCACGTTTTTTGTGCAATGCGCAGTGCGAGTGCAACGCACATATGTGAACCAGATGCATTCAAATTAATGTATTTTAAAAATGTCCTGCAAATTGGATGCGGTGTAAGCCACATCTAATTTGCATAGGTGTGAACGGGGGCTCAGATGTTACGAACGAACCAGCCCCCTCACCCCCCTGATCTGACAGCTAGCGGGGATCCTCTCCTCCCATCCCCGCTAGCTTTCAATTTAACAAAAAGGTGACCAAGTGTGTTCTGTGAATGGAAAACGTCAGGTTTCAGCAGCCTATGCGGCTGTCGGCTTGTAGTTTTCAATGAACTACTCCACAGCACCATGGTAGTTAATTCCTTCTTTCTGTCAGATTGCATCTGCTTGCCCATACAGGATGCATGGGCACATCGCTGATGCAATGCTTTAGAGCAGGGGTCTTCAAACTATGGCCCTCAGTTGTTCAGGAACTACAATTCCCATCATGCCCAGTCATGTCTGTGAATGTCAGAGTTTTACAATGCCTCATGGGATGTGTAGTTCTGCAACAGCTGGAGGGCCGTAGTTTGAGGATGCCTGCTTTAGAGGCTCCAGAAACAAAAAAATAATAAATTCACATTTTATTTAACTGCAATTACTGTATTTTTTTTTTGTTAAAAGGTTACCTTATCCTTGAACATCCCAATATTGAAACTGAAGTTTACTTCAAGCCTCCGCAAAGAATACCTAATCTTGCTAAAAGCTTTACAAGTGCTATGAAAAGCTTGCTGTAAGAGCCCTTTCACACTGAGCCACGGGCAGTGTTAGCGGTAAAGCACCGCTAGTTTTAGCGGCGCTCTACCGCTGTTTTAGTGGCGCTATTCGGCCACTAGTGGGGCGCATTTAACCCATACTAGCGGCCAAAGAAAGGGGTAAATGCGCCCGTGTAGCGGGGCTTCGGCAGTGGTGTCCATTCATTTCAATGTGCAGGGGTGGTTTAGGAGCTAGGAGCGGTGTATACACCGCTCCAAAAATGCTGCTTGCAGGACTTTTTTTTAACATCCTGCAAGCCCAGCGCCCCAGTGTGAAAGCCCTCAGGCTTTCACATTGGGGTGGCAGGGGAGGCGTTGAAAAAAGCCTTAGTGTGAAAGGGGTCTACTACAGCCCATTAATTGTAATTGTACCTATGCACACAGGAATGTAAACAAGAGCCGTGCATTCTTCAGTAAAAATAAAATAGAAAAATTTGCATTTTTGGTCAGTAATTTACGCCTCAAATTCCCATTTACATATAATGCAGAACAAAAATGTGAAAATACGTTTTCACGTGTGCGTGTGAATTTGTGCGAAAATTGTGTGAGCACATATTCACGAAAATACGTGCACATACAAAAAAAAAAAAGTCTGAAAAAGTAAATGCTCAAACAGGAGTATCGTGTGCAAGAGGCCTTACAAAGTCAAATGTTTTTTTTTTTTTTTTCCCTAAACAGGATAAAAGAATCTCATTCCTGCTTTTCGACAAGCTGAGGCCCCTGTGAACAGATCAAAAGGTGTAACACACACACACTACAAATTCCTCACTGTTTAGTTAATCAGCTAAGTTTGGACACATTAGGAAATGGAATGAGATACTTTTATCCCGTTTAAAATAAAAAAAAAAAAAAAAAATAAATAAAAAAAAAAAAAAAACGTTTGACTTTGTAAGGCCTCTTGCATATGATAGTCCTGTTTGAGTATTTACTTTTTAAACCTTTTTTTTTCTTTTTTGTATGTATTTGCACGTATTTTCACGCAATTTTCACACAAATTCACATGTAAAAAACGTATTCTCGCATTTTTGTTCTGCACAATATGTAAATTACTGACCAAAAAATGCAGATTTTTCTATTTTATTTTTACTGAAGAATGCACCTTCTGTGTGCATAGGTACATTATAATAAATGGGCTGTATTTTAGCTCAGAAAAAAAAAAAAAAGGAAGGGCTGTACTGAGCTTTTTCAAGCTGCAGTGTGCAAGAGGCGCAGACTAGCAGCAAGAAAAACAAACAATGAGTCTCTTTCAGTGATGAACTGTGAATAAATAAATCACCAACATTAATGCAGTAACAAATTACAAATTATATTCCAGATGACTGAGAGGAGATTTAGTGGCCTTTGAAATTATTATTATTGCACTTATCTTTTTTAAATATGCTTGAATGTATGTGGACTAAACCAAATTTCAAACTTCTTAAAAAAAAAAAAAAAAAAAAAAAAAAAAAAAAAAGTCTGCGACATCTATTTATTTTAGAACTCATTCTAGTAAATTCCAGAATACAATCACTTACCAACACATGGACTGAGACCAAATGTTCACAAAAGAAAGCATATGCATCCACATGAAAAGTGACAGTTCCTTACAGTTGCATGGGAAGAAGCAGCTGTTCTCATAGGGCTGAGATCTGACACTCTGTGCTAGATTAAAAGAACAAATAAAACAGGTGCTGTTACTTCACAGGGAGTTTAACCACGTCATTGCTTAATAGACTGGCATAAAACAAGCAGATCATTGGTATGGGCCACTGCCAAATTTGTCACCGCTCCTGTGTTCTGGTGATGGAAGATGCATAGTAGTAACACATACTGTATATGGAGGTCTTGTATGACTATTATCAACTTTCAAATTATATAGGTGGTTGGCATCTGCCTGAACATCCAGTAACTATCAGATTTGGAAATCCTCATAGATGTTCAGATCAGACATCCCACTGCCAAAACAAACTAATCTCAGTTTGCACGGTTCATTTTACTGCAGTAAAGTGCATCTGTTTTACCATATATTTGTGCATTTCAAATAGAAATTCAATTCATTATTAACATCTAGTTGTATTTGTATAAGTAAGACATGCAGGGTTTTTGCTTGCACTAACCTGAGGCTCCGTTCACACTTATGCACGTGCGATGGTGCTTGTGTGTTTTTGTGCGATTCAACATGTTGCAATTGGGGCAGTGCATTCATTTCATCGCCAGCCTTATGCATGAAAATTGCACAAAGAGCATGGCCCTTTTTTATAAAATCACGCTACACCAAAATGCATGCGACTTTAGGGTTTTGCATGTATTCCCATACCACACAAATGTGAACCTAGCCTTAAGCTGGCCATACATGGCTCAGTTTTTTTTTAATTCAGCCAGTTGGCTAAAGCCTGGTATACACTAGTTTTTTGGCTGGGTTGCATGAAAAAAAAGCTGAGAGCTCCGATTGGGAGCCGCTGGACTAACCATGCAAGGTTAGTCCAGCGATCTCCCCCACTGAGCTGTTGTGTCCTGACTGGGGGACGCCCCCCCCCCGCCAGAACACTCCAATCATCGCTCTCCGCCAATGGTTGAGAGCTTTGATCAGGAGTCAGTCGGCTACTGGTTTTCCAGCATGCATGTCCAACAGAAGACGGCTTCTCTCAGACACACCAACATACACGTGGGCAGAATGTCAGCCAGTATTTTTTGTACCAGGACATGTCTCGCGACATTCTACCTGTGTGTACATAAATTTTTGCCTGAATTTGGCCCTGAAACTGAGCCAAAGACACACAGGACTTCTGTGCAATCCGCTCTGCAGCTGCCCTGGAGATATGTGAACCGACTCCATAGAGAGCTGGTCACAATCTCCTGACATGCAAATTGGATGCAGAGAAAATTCGCACTACTATGGACCCAGCCTCATGGTGGATGAGGAAATCCTCCCCACTGTGTCATTGTATTCACAACAGAGCTCATCAGAAAAAACTGATCAGCTCTGCAGCTAATTGGCTGCAGGCAATCATCAAGAGGAAAGTTTACAACAAGCCCATTTATGAAAAACCAATGAGAACTTCCAAGAAACCTAGACCTAATTCTGACCACATACATTACAGCTGAATTCTACAAGCAGATAAGGTTGAATCATTATGTCAATTTTGATGTGTAAGTCACAAAAGACCCATTAAAAAGAAAAAAACTGGATAAAATTATATGAAACATTGTGAAGTAGGTATGAAACAGTGATTGGATGATTTTGTTTTTTTAGATGTGCTAAGCAGATAGATTTATGAATAAGGCATGCCATTTTCTTTTCCTGCAGGAAAGAAAATAGCTGTGATTCCCCCATCAACACAGTCTGTGTTGATGGGGAAATCTCCCCTGCAAGCTATTGTGTTCTCCCGGCAGGGTGGAGCTGTCCCTGTCAGTAGGACACAGCGATTTTTGCTAGCGGCTATAATCACATGTAAAAATCTGACATGCTGGTTGTACCCAAGTTGATCGATGGATCAACTTGGGTACCATCAACCTGCCCATAGATGGTTTGAATCTCGCTGAACCGGCCGAGATTCTAATCATCTATGGCCAGCTTAATGCATTGCAAATGTAAGGTCTAAGTCACACACAAATCAACAGGTTCTTTAAGGCAGTGGTCATCAACCCTGTCCTAAGAGCCGGTTCACACTGGTGCGACTCATCAGGCGACTTAGCCGCCTGACAAGTCGCGTCCCGTCCTGTAGTATAGAACCGTTCTAATAGGAGCGACACAAGTCGCTCCGACTTAGAAAAAGGTTCTTGTACTACTTTGGGGGCGACTTGCATTGACTTCTATACAGAAGTAATTTTGCAAGCCGCCGCTGAAGTCAGATGCCTGTCGCCTGAGGCAGTCGTGCTGCCTCAGTGTGAACCGACTCTAAGGCTGGATTCACACCTATGCATTTTTTGTGCTTTGTGCATTTTGCAGATTTGGACTACAGATCGTGTTCTATAGGAAACCATGTTAAATGGACTGTAGTGCAAATCTGCAAAATGCAAAAAGCACTAAAACTGCATAGGTGTGAATCCAACCTAAGGGTCTACTAACAGGCCAGGTTTGCAAGATAACTGAAATACATCACAGGTGGTATAATTTGCTGCTCAGTGATTGCAGTATTCTAGTCTGCATCTCCCCAAGGTAATACATAAAACCTGGCCTGTTAGGCTGGATTCACACCTATGCATTTTGCAGATTTGCACTATAGTCCATTTACCATGGTTTCCTATGGAACACATTCTGTAGTGCAAATCTGCAAAAAGCACTAAAAATGCATAGGTGTGAATTCAGCCTTAGGGTTTAGCCAAAGAGCTGTTTCAAATGTTTTCCTGTCCCAATATTCCCAAGGAAATTTTGACAGACCAAGGCACCCTTTTCCTGTCGAAGGTAACCAAAAACTTGTTGAAAACCACTGTGTACCACCTCCAAACGAATGGGCTGGTAGAATAATAATTGGTTGAACTGGATGGACTTGTGTCTTTTTTCAACCTATGTAATAATTGAATATAAGTCTACAGAAAACTGAAAGATATGCTAAAAGAAAAAGTTGTTGATAAGGATGGAAAAGACTGGTATGTCCTGTTACCATACCTCCTGTTCCCTTACTGAACTAATGTTTTCAATATGGGAAATTACACAGTCCTCCATAAGGTTTGCCCTGTTTGAACCCTTGTATGGTAGATGTTTCTGAGGACTCCTGAATATAGCCTGGAAAAATAAACCCCTGTCTCTGGATGTCTCTGTCTCATGCATAGTTTACCATTGAAAATTGAACCTGTGTCCTTACACCATATAAAAAGACATTGCATGGTGATTATAGATAATGTCTACATTTTGAGTTCTTCTTTCTCAAATAAAACTTTTTAAAACTAAAATAAATATTCCCTTGTTTACAATTCTTATTTGAGGTGGTAGAGGATGCTTTCTAAAAGCACCTGACCAACCTATCAAATTTTCCATTGCATCAAAACAAAACTACACCACATCTGAGCACCACAAAAAAAAAACACAATTTAATTCACTTTTAATATTCAATGCAAACTCACTCATCCATCCATGTCGTCATCTTGAGTAAGGGCAGATGATTCATGTAGCATTTACTTCCTGGAATCTATCTGTCCTGCTCAGGCATGCAGGGAGGATGGTGTGCTTAGCTGAGAAAACCCCTCCTCCCTTCCTAAAAACTCCTGGGATGTATGAGATAATTTGCCTGGACGCCAGGAAGTAACTGAAAAAATGTAAAAAAAAAGAAGGTTAAAACAAGTAAATATGATGTACTTTCCTAACTATTTACTAATGACAGCAGCAAAGGGATTACAATAGTCAATGTTGATTGGGAGAATTAAGTTCTGCTTTAATGTGATAATTAGGAATGAGCGAATGGTTCCTGCCCGAGCATAAGTTTGGGCTGAACTTTCATTGTTCGGACATTCCGAACTTCCGAACAAACAGGTCATTCAACAGTTTTTTCTGCCCTCCGAACCGACCACAATGTTTTGCAGCGCTGAACAGTGCATTGCAAGCCCTGATTGGCTGAAGCAGTGAAAGCTTCCGCCAATCGGCACAGAGCACTGTCAGAGTCATGATTGAACACTGTCATTGTGACATTGTCCAATCATGGCTCATTCCTGCCCCACAGTATAAAAGTATTTTTTCAATGGCAGCTATTTTCAGTGTGATTTTGGCGTGGAGAGAGATAGAACAGGGCTCTGTTCAGTGCTATTAGTTAGTTCATGTGCTATACTGTGCTATTTTGCTTCAGTTGTCAGTGTAGAATATTAGTTTAGTGTCAATCTAGGGATAGTGTGAGTGTAGTGAGGAGGAGGACCATCATTCAGCTTTGCATAGTGTGCAGCTAGAATAGGGACAGCTCAGATAGTTTCACTGTAGTGTAGTGAGACCGTGTCATTCATACATACATTAGTGTAGAGTAGGGACAGCTCAGATAGTTTCAGTGTAGTGAGACCGTGTCAGTAATCTTTACATTAGTGTATAGCTAGAGTAGGGACAGTTCAGATAGCATCAGTGTAGTGACGGTTGAACACCGTCTATTTGATTGCGTTACTGCCAGTTTAACGCCATTTACTTCTGTGTGCGTTACTGCCAGTTTAACGCCATTTACTTCTGTGTGCGTTACTGCCAGTTTAACACCATTTACTTCTGTGTGCGTTACTGCCAGTTTAACGCCATGTAGTTTTGTGTGCATTACTGCCAGTTTAATGCAACATAGTTCTGTGTGCGTTACTGCCAGTTTAACACCATATAGTTCTGTGTGCATTACTGCAAGTTTAATGCCATTTACTTTTGTGTGCGTTACTGCCCATTTAACGGCATATAGTTTTGTGTGCATTACTGCCAGTTTAACACCATATAGTTCTGTGTGCGTTACTGTCAGTTTAACGCCATATAGTTCTGTGTGTGTGTAACTGCCAGTTTAACGCCATATAGTTCTGTGTGTGTTACTGCCAGTTTAACTCCATATAGTTCTGTGTGTGTGTTACTGCCAGTTTAACGCCATATAGTTCTGTGTGGGTTACTGCCAGTTTAACGCCATATAGTCTTGTGTGTTACTGCAAGTTTAACGCCATTAACTTCTGTGTGTGTTACTGCAAGTTTAACGCCATTAAGTTCTGTGTGTGTTACTGCCCATTTAACGGCATATCGTTTTGTGTGCATTACTGCCAGTTTAACACCGTATAGTTCTGTGTGCGTTACTGCAAGTTTGACGCCATTTACTTCTGTGTGTATTACTGCAAGTTTAATGCCATATAGTTCTGTGCGTCACTGTACGTTTAGCGCATTATATTGCAGTATATTATAGTGTATCCATGAAGTGTGTCTGTGTAGTGTGAGTACTCAATTTAAAGTGCACCAAACACCACTTTATATTGATTAAAGTGCATCTACGTACAGATTTCCACGTCTTTACATTTGCTTATAAGCACCACCCCCTCCCACCCCCTCCCAATTGGGGCAGAGAGGGGCCCCTGGGATGGGGACAGAGAGGGGCCCCTGGGATGGGGGCAGAGAGGGATCCCTGGGATGGGGGCAGAGAGGGATCCCTGGGATGGGGGCAGAGAGCTGCAGACATGATAAAAGACAAGAGATGGTCAGAAGCTGCGGACATGATACAGGAGGTAGACAAAGGCTGCGGACATGATACAGGAGGTGGACAGAGGCTGCGGACATGATACAGGAGGTGGACAGAGGCTGCGGACACGATACAGGAGGTAGCCAGAGGTTTCGGACATACTGCAGGAGGTGTACAGAGGTTGCGGACATACTACAGGAGGTGGACAGAGGTTGCAGACATACTACAGGAGGTGGACAGAGGTTGCGGACATACTACAGGAGGTGGACAGAGGTTGCGGACATACTACAGGAGGTGGACAGAGGTTGCGGACATACTGCAGGAAGGGGACAGAGGTTGCGGACATACTGCAGGAGGGGGACAGAGGTTGCGGACATACTGCAGGAGGGGGACAGAGGTTGCGGACATGATAGTGTCCTCCTCACAGTAGCCTCCTCCTCTGTCCACCATCATATTACTTCTCCACATCATCAGTGTGCTGTGTCCTTCTGCTGTGCCCCTTTCACCTCTCCACAGATCAGGGTAGCACAGTGCTGCCCTGACCTGTGGAGAGGTGAAATAGGCACAGGAGGCACAGCACTGATGACATGGAGAAGTAAGGTGATAGTTGACAGAACACATCAGTCTCTGTCCCTCCCCTGCATGCCACAGCTTCACCCTCCGCCGTCTCCGGGCTCCCAGCGATGGCCTCCGCTCTCACTTCCCACAGTTTTACTCTCCTTCTCCCTCCTCAGTCCTCACCCCTGCTCGGCTCCTCTGTCTGGACCTCTGCCATAGTGTCCCGATCGTCTATTTGAAAATGGCGCCGGGAGGCGCCATTACGTTAATGCGCATGCGCCGCCCGTACGGCGCATGCGCAGTTCCATGGTCGGCTCTCGGCCATCTTTTTTACGGGCACCGATGCCCATAATGGATTTTAACGGGCAGCCGCAAAAAGGGGTCCCTGCTGGACACCGGGCCCTCGGTTGGCGTCCGACTGCCCTAATGGTCAGTCTGCCCCTGGACATGGCAGTCACCTTACTGCTGACACGTGGTCCAGCAAGCATGGGCAGGGATGATATATTTAGTTCACAACACACTGGGTAACGCTGCTTGCAACTCGAAAGAATGCAGGACAGGGCTCGTTGCTGCAGCTTGGAGACGTGCCCCCATGTCTCCATACAGCTGGTGGTGATGATGCCAGACCTGTGAGCTCTACCCCCTCTTCTTCCGCCACCTCCATGTCCTCCACTGCATTGTTTTATGAACATCAGGTACCCCCTAAGTGTTCAAAGGGCTATTCCATGAGTCAGGCTAAAAGGTGCCATGCAGTGCTTCAGCTGGTGTGGTTAGGGGACAGGAAACACACCGGAGCAGAGATTCTTGCAGCTCCGCAGGGGCAGGCCCAGAGGTGGTTCACACCACGCCAGCTGGAGCCAGGAATGGTGGTGTGTGACAATGGCTCAAACCTCCTGTCTGCCCTTAGACAGGGAAAGTTGCCATGCCTGGCACATGTCCTCAAATTGGTGGTGCAGCGTTTCCTAAATGCGTACCCAGGGTTGAAGAAAATATGAAGCCATTTTAGGCGGTCGTACACAGCCAGTGCTCGGGTGGCTGAAATTCAGCCTGCCTGGAAACCGCCTGATTTGTGACATGCCCACCAGGTGGAACTCGTCTTTGGCAATGCTGCAGCCACTATACATGCAGCAGAGGGCCGTCAACGTGGAGAAGTCGACAGTCCGAAGGGAAGGCATGTAAATTGTAAGTGAAGTTGGCCTATGGAGAACCGAAGGAATTGTTGGAAGTCTGTTGTCACTGGAACGTGGAAGTAAGCATCCTTGAAGTCTATGGAGACAAGCCAATCTCCTGGCTGAACTGACTGCTGGATCGTGGATAGAGTCTATATTTTGAACCTTTCTTTTTTGATGAAGCGATTCAGATGCGTCAAATCTATTACAGGTCTCCATGCACAATTCTTTTTTTGGACCATAAAAAGAGGAGAATACATTCCCATACCGTGCTGGTCGACTGCAACGGGAATAGCAGCACCTTGATCCAACAAAGATTTTACGTAGACTGATAGGATTTGCCTTTTTTCTTCTGAAGCTGGAAGGGACGTGGGAACACACCTGAGTTTGGGAGCGCTGCTGAAGGTTCAAGTGTGGCCCGAAGAGACCGTTCTGACGGTCCAGAAGTCCTGGATCGAGGCCGCCCAGACGTGCCAAAAATGGAGAAGACGAGCTCCCACCTGGCCTGTCAACATCAGAAGAAGAAGACGGTGCAGAAGGCGGCGACAGCGACAAGAACAGAAGAGACCCCCGGAAGACCCCCGAAGGCGGAACGAGACCCCCAGACGACGACGGTGACGACGAAGAAGAAAGCCGGGCTTCTCCGATCGTGAAAGAGCTAGGTAAAAGAGCAGAAGAGAGCGGAGGAGTCCGGCGAGAAGACCCCCCAAGACGGAAAAAGACCCCCGGAGCAGTGCAATAAAATATTTAAAAAAAATTGTGTGTGTTTTTTATTTACACTTTTACACCTTAGGTGAATGGGTAGGGGCCCTTGTCCTCACCAACATGGGGACAAGGTGCTTTGGGGCACCCCCATGTTGAGGGCAAGCTGCCTGGTACGGCTCAGGAGGGGGGGGCGCTCACTCGCCCCCACCCATTTCCTGGCCAGCCGGGCTGCGTGCTCGGATAAGGGTCTGAGATGCATTTGGGGGGACCCCCACACCGTTTTTCCGGCGTAGGGACTCCCTTTAAATCCATGCCAGGTGACGGGGCTAGCGCGGCGGCATTCACTGCCTTTGCTAGTCCCGTCTACCTGCAGTTACGTTCTAAATGAACGGACTTTCTGATCGTGTGTCGGCAAGTCCGTTCATTTCCAAAAGTCCTGCGGACTTTTTCCCGCGGATTGTCCGCCGGAAAAGTCCGGGCATGTGTGGGCAAGTCCACACGCTCGGAAAGTCCGGAGGTTTGTCTGCTGGACTAGGTCCGGCGGACAATCCCGCCGGAAAGTCCGAGCGTGTGTACGCCGCATTACTGTGTTGAAGAGAGCTCAGAGGAACACAAGAGACTGCGAAGGTTCTAACTGACTCTTTTCCAGGTTCAGGAGCCACCCGAATTCCCTGAGGTTTAAAATGGCTTGATCTTTGTGCTCCAGGAGATGATCTAGGTCCTGAGCCAGAAAGAGTAGATTGTCTAGGTAATGATGGACACGGATCCCTCTGATCCTTAACAGAGCCACAATTGCCAACAGGACCTTTGAGAAGACACGTGGAGAAGTCGACAGTCCGAAGGGAAGGCATGTAAATTGTAAGTGAAGTTGGCCTATGGAGAACCGAAGGAATTGTTGGAAGTCTGTTGCCACTGGAACGTGGAAGTAAGCATCCTTGAGGTCTATGGAGACAAGCCAATCTCCTGGCTGAAATGACTGCTGGATCGTGGATAGAGTCTATATTTTGAACCTTTCTTTTTTGATGAAGCGATTCAGATGCGTTAAATCTATTACAGGTCTCCATGCACAATTCTTCTTTTGGACCATAAAAAGAGGAGAATACATTCCCATACAGTGCTGGTCGACTGCAACGGGAATAGCAGCGCCTTGATCCAACAAAGATTTTACGTAGACTGATAGGATTTGCCTTTTTTCTTCTGAAGCTGGAAGGGACATGGGAACACACCTGAGTTTGGGAGCGCTGCTGAAGGTTCAGGTGTGGCCCGAAGAGACCGTTCTGACGGTCCAGAAGTCCTGGATCGAGACCGCCCAGACGTGCCAAAAATGGAGAAGACGAGCTCCCACCTGGCCTGTCTGGGCGGGCCCAATCTCAAAAAGACTTGGTTGGTTCCTTCTCTCCCGTCGAACTGCTCTTTGCAGATTTCTTGAAAGATGACTGTCTGGACTTCCAAGACCTGGAAAATTCACATCCAGGCCTATAACTACGCGCCTCTCTGGCATGATCTTGATTCTGTCTCCTTGGGAACGATCTTCTTTGGCCTTGCAGGCGTCTGTCTTGAGGAAGAAACCCTGATTTACCCCCAGTGGCCCAGGTTATGGCACTATCTAATTTATTGCTGAAAAGAGAAGATCCATCAAAAGGAATCCGGCACCAAACCTGTTTGAATGCAGGATCGGCTAACCAATGACGAAACCACAGGGCACGCTTGGCGGTGTCAGAAGATAACATAACTCGAGCCACCAGGCGGAAAATATCAATCGAGGCTTCCCCCAAGAAAACCGATGCCAACCTCAACTCTTGAACTCTTGGCCAAGTCTTCTGAGACATTTCTGAGTGTCTCATCCACATTGTCAGACCAAATCTCCATTGCTTTAGACAAAGCGGCCAGAGCCAAGGCTGGTTTACAAGCCATGCCTGCCGTAAGATAGACCCGCTTCAAGTCAGAGTCTATCCTTCTATCCAAGGCATCCTTGAATGAGACCGTGTCTTCTAGAGGAAGGGTCACATGTCTGACCAGCCTCATTACAGCCGCATCCACTAGAGGGGCTGACTCCAATTGCTTAACTTCATCTTCTTTGAATGGTTAAAGCCTCTGTATTTTAGAGAGGAGGGAATTCTTCTTCTCTACTTTTCCCCACTCGTCCGTGATAACTTCACCTAATTCAGAGAGAAAAGGAAAGCTGATACATTCCTTCTTTAATTGTTTGAATTTTTTTTGCAGGAGCCTTCACTGGCTCTTCCCAGATTAAAGTTTCCTTGATGGCTTTAACCAAAGGAGGGAGCAGAGCGAAGTCAAATCCGGTGCCAGGATCTTCTTCCTCAGATTTACTATCTGAGGGGACAGCGGATGAATGGCTAGGTAAAGAGGACTCCCAAGCATCCTGAGCCTGAGTATCCCTCCCTGGAGATCGTGGAGACTCTATGAGAGACATGCGGGGGGCCTCCAACTTTTTCAGACTGTCCTTAACCATCTTCTCAACCAAAGACTTTAGTTGCTGGTCAGAACCACCTCTTTTGCCTGTTGCTTTCACATAGCAGGTATCACAGAGGGACTTGCCCACAGGGACATGAGCCTTACACCCCCAGCAGAGTCCTTCGGCTGCATGACTGGAGTGAGCCGTGGGAGGTCGAGATGATTCCCGGCTACGGTAACTAGGTCTCGAGGGAGAACCGTGGTGTCTGGATCTGGAAGAGGAATGCCGGCGATGGGATTTTGAAGAATCACTTCCTCTGCGTGAACTCCATTGCTGGATAGACCTAGAAGGCCTGACAGAAAGAAAAGAGCCATCTGTGTTAATGGAAGCAATCAGAGACTGCTGCTCCACTAATCCCCTTCCCAGCAGGCACACCAAGGGAATACCGCCCTACCATATACCTGCTGCGAGAGGGCTGGCCACTAGCAGGCGGTGATGGATCCAGGGTTCTGGAAGGGTCCATCAAGGCTGAAAGAAACACAGCCTGGTTAGGAGGAGGAAAAAAAAAAAATCAGAAAAACAGGTAGCATACCTGTCCCCTAGAGGTCCCCTACCTTAGATGCAAAAAAAACAAGGTCAGAGGAGATACTGCTACAAGCCCGCAAGCATTCCCAAGCTTGCAGGCTATTTTCTCCTTTTAAAACCGCCGCCCTCGTGACGTCATCATCACGTCATGCGCTAGTGCGCATGCGCAAACAAAGCCTTGCTCTCGCGCCCGGCCCGCGCATGCGCAGAATGGCCACGGGGACGAACGAGGAAGTGGATCGGTGGCTGGAACGCAGAGGAACCAGCCACCATGCCAGCCAGACACACTGAAACAAACAGTGTGGGGAAAACACAGGAAAGCAAAGGGAAAGGGACACAGGACCAGCACAAAACATACATAAACAGCTGCCATGGATACAAGGAACAAACTCACCACTCCCGCGATCGACACCCGGCTGAAGGTAAGATACACACAAGACGGACTTGTAGGGCAAGGGCCACCCACTAGTAGCTAGGTTGAACGACCAGAGTGCGGTTTTGCCTGCCAGTGGCTAGGACTACACCCTCTTCAGCGCCTCTTCCATATGCCCATTCCATACCCAGCTAGTAGCTAGGGCTTTTTGGAATCGTGCGACTCCCAACACATCAAAGTCGCTCGGCTGGTCCAGATCGCAGGAAATAATCAGAAATCTTCAGGTAGGAAGACCAATAGCTAGGTCTTTCGGAGGAGGACAAAAAAGAACACGGTCTCTGGCAGGGAGCAAAGATTTATGGGAGTTGGGGCGTGGCCAGTGACCGGGATGTGAGGACATGTTCAGCCTGAGCTCCGTCCGTGCCGCACACATCCTGCAACAATCCTGATAACCCAGCCGACATCCAGGGGTCTCACCTACCCCCGCAGCATCCACGGAGCATTGTGCCCATCAGGAGATGGTCAAATATGGGCCACCGATGGAGGATGCCCCGAGATTCGAGCCGATATTGCCTACATGCGTACCACAGCAAGATGGTGCCGGCCAGCATGAGGAGAACACACAGCGCCAGCCTGCCTCCACATCCGCACCATGGAACCAGATTGTAGGGAGGGGTGAGTCACAAAGATTCCCCCCTACTCTGAGCCCGAAGGACCCTCTGATATTTTCCCCTGATGAGGACACTAATCCTGATACACCCAGAGCAAGCAATGCCGGCACAGGCCCTGCAGAACCATCCCTAGCTCAGATCATCGAAGCCATCCAGCACAGCCATGCATCCCTTACTTCACAAATGGACACTATTAAGACAGAGCTATCCTATCCACACCCTCCGCCACAGAGTGACAAACGCTGAACAACGCATTGGCGAACTAGAGGATGAGACACTTCCCTTACAGGGATCTGTAAGGGAGCTGAGACAGGCCCATGACTATACCACTGATAAGCTTACTGACATAGAAGACCGTTTAAGGAGAAACAACCTATGCTTTCTGGGGTTCCCAGAGGGGTCTGAGGGCAAAGCGCCGGAGGCATTTATGGAACAATGGCTGACCAATGTGTTTGGCGCCAATACCTTCTCACCAGTATTCGCCATTGAACGGGAGCACAGAGTCCCCATGCGATCCCTATCACCCGGGGCCCCACCATGTGCCATGATTATTAAATTGCTCCACTTCAGAGACAGAGAAGCTGTCCTAAGAGCGGCTCGAGAGAAGGGAAAAATCTCCTTTAATGGCAATGGAATTACTATATTCCCGGATTTCTCGGTAGCAACACAAAAGCAAAGAGCCACATTTCTAGCCATCAAACGCAGGTTGCGAGAGCTCCATCTACCATATGGCATGCTATACCCTGCACGCTTGAGAATCGTTTAACAGGGCAAGGCCTATTTTTTTACGGATCCCAAGGAGGCGTCCCACTGGGTGGACACCCTGGGGCATCCGGATCGCAGGAACCAAAATAGGAGATCTCCTCCCTGTTAGTGTGGGAAAACAAAGATGTTTTAGTTATTTTGATCCCCTCATTTCCTACCCCCACTCAGTTTTTCACAATTATTGAGGTAGACTGAGTTCCACATCCTCTGACGCAGAAAGTACAATCACTACTGATCTTGGAGGACAACTACTCCCAGGCCATCTTCCTTGTTGACCATTTTTCTCCTCCCCTACCCCCTGATACATATTTGCTTTTTGTGTGCTTGACACTCTGTTCCTTCAGACTCAGGGTTACCACGCATACTCATACTGTGCGGACAAGTGGGAATAGAAGCCCATGGCTGCAAACTTTTACACGCTCCTCAGGGTTTGTTGGTTGGGGATCTGCGCCATGGCCCTCATGCCTGGCAAGTTTGGTTATGGGAACCAAGCTCTCATAGGTTGGGGAATGGGAGCCGGGTGGGTTAGGGAGGGGGGGAATGTTTGGAGACCATTTGTTATGTTTTTTTTCTTTTATACTGTTGTTGCTATCCATATGCAATACTGGTATTCACAACTATATATGCAGTCGTTTCATGACCTCTCAGGTCCACAAGGCACAAAACCGATAACCCTGATTAATATGCTGCTGTTACAAATGTCTAGGGTGGTGTGCATTTCTCGTGGCGCGCTGGACCCCAAGATGAGGAGGCCTCCAGCGGGCCCTGAGAAATGGGCTCCACCAAACATAATTTATTCGTACAAATGTCTAGATTATGCTTAGTATCATGGAATGTTCTGGGGCTTAACCCCAAGGTGAAACGATCACTGATGTTTGAATATCTGGCAAGACATATGATCCTTCTCCAGGAAACCCACCTCCAGGGATCAAGGGTCATGGCCCTAAAGAGAGCAAAAATTGCCTACGCCATACACTCCACATACGCCAGGGGCACATCCATCCTTATAGCCAAATCAGCTCCTATCACCATCAAACATGTCAAACTTGACCCTAATGGCTGTTATGTTATTGTTGTACTTGAACTCCTAGGCAAGCCCTATACGATAACCAGCCTATATGCCCCCCCCTCCGCCCTTCACTAAAATATTCTTTGAACGGGTGATCAACTCCATACTGGCGATGGCGGAAGGCCCCCTATTGATAACGGGCGACTTTAACACGGTCCTCGATAATTCCATGGATAGGTTAAAATGTTCTACGATATCTCCCACACCCCTATGTCAATTTCTGACACAATTTGACCTAGTGGAGGCCTGGAGATGGAAGCATGGGGACAGGAGAGAGTACTCGTGTCAATCTGAAACACATGGTACTCTGTCCAGGATCGATCAATGTCTGGTGTCATCTGACCTGCTAAACAGGGTGACTGAGGCTAAATACCTCCCCAGGGCGGTGTCTGATCATTCCCCTCTGATGGTGGACCTCGCCCTGGGTCCTCCCACCTCTTATTGGATGTGGCGGCTAAGCCCTTTGTGGCTGGCTGATCAAGCAGTTTTGGACCAAGGTGTAAATTAAATGAAATCCTACCGGATACTTAATAGGCAGGGCACCTCTGTCTCGATGACCTGGGATGCTTTTAAGGCCACCACACGAGGCGCTTTTGCCACAGCAATTGGGCAAGCTCGCAAAGCATCCCAGTCCAAACTGGTGGACATGGAAGGGGATCTTAAGGAGGCAGAGGCCGCCTACTCTGCGGCCCCCACCCCTGAGGCATATGCTACCTGGAAACATAAGTCCAGAGAATTGGACTTGGTCCTCTTGGAACGCACCCAGAAGAAATTGCTGTATCAGAATCAGCGACTCTTCGAGTTCGGTGACAAAAACAGTCAGTTACTGGCATATCTATCTAGACCTGACTATCAGCCATGCAGCATCCCGAGAATTTAAAATTTGGAGGGCGTAGTGGTAGAACAAATCAAAGAAATAATGGACGCATTTGTCACGTTTTATTCCTCACTATACGCTACTAGAGCCCATTATACCATTGTGGAGCTGGACGACTATTTAGCTGAAATTTCATTACCAAAACTTCAGGCCAAACAGGCCTCACTATTAGTTGACCCCCTGACAGAGGAGGAGATAGGGGAAGCCATACAATCCTTTGCCAGGAACAAAACCCCGGGATTGGATGGATTCCCTATAGAATGGTATATGCAATTCAGAGACATACTAATACCACTCCTACTAAAAGTATACACCTTTGCTATGAAAACAGGAAAGTTACCGCCCTTTATGTCAGAGGCGCTGATTGTCCTCATTCCCAAACCCCATAAAGACCACCTACTTTGTGAATCATATAGACCAATATCACTGATTAATTCAGATGTTAAGATTCTAGCCAAGGTGCTCGCCCGGAGACTGAACACAGTCATCACTACTATTATTGGAGCGGATCAGACTGGGTTCATCCGGGGGCGATCGACCTCTGTTAACCTTCGGAGATTGTTTACCAACTTGCAGGCTATGCATGATAAGGTAGGATCTAGAGCCATGCTGGCCTTAGATGCACAAAAGGCATTTGACTCGGTCGAATGGCCATACCTGCTGGAAGTCTTGGCGAAATTTGGGTTCGGCAGAACTTTTATTAGATGGGTTCAACTACTATATCTGAAACCCACCAATTGAAGGTAAATGCATCGGTGGCTGACCCCTTTCTGATAAAGAGAGGCACCAGACAGGGATGCCCTCTGTTGCTGCTACTATTTGTATTAGCGATAGAACCTTTGGCGGCACTGATAAGATCCAGTGGGGAGGTGGCGGCAGAGGTCAAGTCCTGGGGAAAAAAGTGTGAGAACTCCCACCCAAGATCCACTCCCCCACCAAAAAAAATAAAAAATGATACGCTCATATGCCCGAACGCTTCAAAAGTGGTATTTTTCATCCAATTTTCATATTGTGTGTATGAATCTTAACTGTTAGTACATAAAAAAAAAAAACAATCCTCAATAAACATAAATACGGTAATTCTCTGAATAATCAGCATTCATTCAATTGTGCTTCCATGCAAATGTGAACATCATGTTCTGATCTTTATTGGGGAATTTTATTTTGTATATAGAGTGTTTATGTGGTGAGTTTACACTTTTCATTGAACAGAGTTTGGATAACACAGGGTTAAACGGAAAGGTCATAAATTAATTGCACATTATCTGGACAGAATGCTTGGGGAGATAGTGATGTGTTCCCGCTTAGGAGATGTATGTTAGCTTGGGGGGCTGCAAACTCTGCAGGGCTCCAACACACACTCACTGCTATTCCAACCCTTCACATATTTCCACATAAACTTCCCTCCTGGCATTAAACTTTGCCAGGTATTGTGCTCAGCTTACCACCCCAAACTGATGTTCCTCCCTCAGCTCACCTCTCTCCCTGCATGTCCTGTGAGCAGAATAGCTGTGCTCCTCCTCTGGGTTCTCTCATCATATGGCACTGAAGATAGAGGAGGGGGGGGATTCAGCGGGACACACAGAGCAAGTATGCAGGAGACTGGGGGGGGGAGATGAGGGGGGAGAAAATCAGGAGGGGCCGGCGGGGAGAAGCGCATCACGAGAGGTCTGACTAAACACAATCTCGTAGCAGCAGGGACCTGGTCTACCCGTCAGCTAGCTGTGATTGACAGGTAGATCGAAGAGGAAGCTGTCATGGGGCCCCCTACTGGCAATGCCTGAATGGTCAGGTGTGCGGCGCTTACTATTGTGAGCTGTGTCGGCGGCTGCTGGTGTAGCACCTGCCACACAGCTCGCATACTTCAGAGTCTTGCAGGACACGGCTGCTAACGGGAACTGAGTTCCTGTTGTGGAAAAAGTACAGGAACTCCGTTCCCATGCGTTCCCACAGGACTTGAGCCCTGGGTGGCGGGACTGACGATTGGGGGTCTAGAAGAGAAAGTATCGCTGTATGCGGACGACATGTTAATATACCTGTCGGACCCCCAATCGTCTCTCCCAACCCTGCTGGAGATTATCAGGAGGTTTGGCCACTTCTCCGGGTTCCAGGTTAACTGGGACAAGTCCCTTTTATTCATGATAGATCAGGAGTCGACGATAACGCTACCTCCCTCTTGTCCACTACAAATAGTCACCTCCTTCCGGTACTTAGGGGTGATGATTCAACATCCACTCTCTTCCTACATCAAAATGAATCTGGACCCTCTCATTAGCAGAATGAAAAACACATTAAAGTCATGGACTAACCTCCCTCTGACAATACTAGGCAGGATAAATATTTTTAAGATGATCTTATTGCCACGATTCCTATACATCCTGAGTAATTCACCAGTATATGTTACAAAAGTAAAATTTAAGGAAATAGATTCAATCCTCGTCACGTTTATCTGGAAAGGGGGAGCAGTTAGGATTGCCAAAAATACCTTACGACTACCAGTACTAGAGGGAGGGCTGGCACTACCATGCCTTCAAACCTATTATATGGCTTCACAACTGACCCATGCACATTGGTGGTTTTATCCGGAAGCCAGCAATGCGGCCACGGCCCTGGAAGCAGCTATACTCACCTCCTACGAGTCCCTCCAATACTTGATTCACCGTATGTCCCTTAGAGGGAGAGAGGACACCACCATTCTTGCAATGACCCTACGGATCTTTAAATTAACTAAAATGTTGCCATCAACTGAGCACAGAACCTACTCGCCAAATAATCCATTATGGAGAAACCCAAACCTGCAGGAATTTTCCCGCAGAACTGATGGGGGATACTGGTCAAAAAAAAGGGGTGAAAACGATAATGCATTTATTCTCAGATAACAGGTTCCGATCCTTTGAAGAGTTCCGCCAAGACTATCAGCTACCGCACATGGCCTATTTCCTTTATTTACAGATACGCCACACAGCGGCTACGCAGTTTGGCCTGCGTAACATAAATGTTCAACCCTCTACACTAGAGCGAATGCTAACGGATCCCTCTCATAATAAACTAGTCTCAACATACTATAGGTCCCTATTGCACTCTACGACTCAAAGACTTAGCAACACGGCCAACAAATGGAAAACTGAAATCCCTGAGCTGACAGAGGACATCTGGCAGGAAATACTTCCCCTCCAGGTTCCCTCGGTCATCTCTTCCTGGGATAAGGTCATACAGACCAAACTGCTATATAGATCTTACTTCACACCGTCATTATTGTTTAAACTCAACAAGTTGCCCTCGGCACTATGCTCCAGGCAACATGGCTGATGGCACATTCTTCCACCTGATGTGGGAATGCAGTCAGATCAGGAAGTTCTGGTCGGAGGTCACGGCCTTCATTAGCTCCTTGACCCAAATACCCAATGTATGTAACCCCCTGAGGTGTTTATTAGGATATGTTGACGACGAGGGCATATCTAAAAATATGCAAACTTTTATGTAGATAGTACTGTTTTATGCTATAAAATAGATCACCATTCACTGGAAATCACAAACCTTACCCACCATAGTCTTCTGCCTCACTATCATTAATCAGGCGATTCCGCTATACAAGCTGACATATGAAGCCAGAGGATGCCCAAAAAAATTCTTGAAGGTATGGGACGCATGGGTTAGCTCCGAGAGCACTATCCCGCCTGCCAATTGAAGACTATAGGAAACTACTGATCACTAAAGGATTTTAATTAAACAGAGCAAAGATAAAAGGGTAAGGTTGTTGTATACCCATCAAATGTATACCAGTTTGCTGTATTTGATATTGGATTGAGCGATGTTCACTCTATATACGTGTATGTATAGTTAATTGTTTGTTATGTAATGAAAACAAATAAAAATTTACCTTTAAAAAAAAAAAAAGTAGCGTCCTATAGGGTAGTAGAGGCGGGACTAAACCCACACGTTGGCTGCCATGGAGTCTGTCAGGAAAAACAATTTTCTGTCCTCAAGAAAAAACAAAGTAAAAAGAAAGCTTACCAAAGGGAGGGAAACTCACCATATAGGGTAGATTTAAACGTGCGTCCGAATCTCCCTTTACTCCCTTTAAGCCTGATATGTGTTCAGATTGTGCTTCGGGGGCTACTGACAGGTGGCGAAGAAGCGATGTGATGCCTCCTCACTGTCTGTTTTAACCCAATTTTTGCCGACAAATACACCGCAACCGTGTGCATTACAGGCGTTTGCGGTGCTTTCCCATTTGGTAGAGTGTGTCACTACATGTCAGGTAAACTTTGCCGCAGATGCAAATCGAAGCCTCATGACCACAGCATGTAAACACACCCGTATACTGCCTATTTAAGGGGGGGGTTTGTGGGCAGCAAAAACACAGCTGCACATGTTTTCTTGCCCCCACCTCTAAATAAAGCTTTAGCCCCCATACACACGGTCGGAAAATCCGACGGAAAATGTCAGATCGGACCATGTTGTCAGAAAATCCGCCCGTGTGTGGGCTCAATCTGACTTTTTCCGTCGGAATCTCCGACGGAAAAAATTTGAGCGCAGGATCTCAAATTTTCCGACAACAAAATCCGATCTGACTTTTTCATGTGTAGGGAATTCCGACGGACAAAGTGCCACGCATGCTCAGATCAAATTACAAGACCAAAGCTATTGGCTACTAGCCTCTACGTAGTTCCGTTATACGCAATGAGCGTCATCACGTTCAGAACGATCAGATTTTCCGACAACTTTGTCCGACCGTGTGTATGCAACACCAGTTTCAGACAAAATCCGTCGGAAAAAAACGGACAGATTTTGTGGTCGGAATTTTCAACTGTGTGTACGGGGGCTTAGACAATTGCCACCAGAAAATTTGTCCCACTTGGAAGATTTGCTTACCTCCTATTCCTGTAAATATTATTTTACTTTATTTATTACAGATACTTATTTAGCGTTATCAATTTATGCAGCGCTTCACATATATATTGTATATTTGCATCAGTCCCTTCTTCAAGGAGCTTACAATCTAAGGTTACTACTTCTTGCCTCAGATCCTGTATTTACTCCACAATGCCCCCCTTTGGATCGGGCAGAAGTGGTTCAGGAGGATGGATTCCCTCTTCATGGACTTGATTTGGAAAAAAGGACAGCCTAGGATAGCCCTGACAACGCTCCAGCTTCCGCTGGAGGAGGGGGGATTAGCGATCCCTCACCCCAGACGGTACTTTGTGGTATCCCAGCTTCAGCACCTAGCAGGGGGGGTTCTCTAGGGGCCCAGGCGTCAGCCTGTTGTTGATAGGTTGTCCGCACAATACACTCATAGAAGCTCTTGAAGCCAGTTCTTTTTCTATGAGTTGTCCAACGGTAAAATTAATAATAAAGCTCTGGCAAATAGCTAAGGCAATGTTGGGATACCAGAGAGTATCAGAACTGGCCCCTTTATGGTATAACAAGAATTTGCAAGAGCTAGCTAAAATTACCAAGTCTAGGGAATGGGAAAATCAGGGTCTTACTCGACTAAGTCAACTTTATGTTGGGGACAATTTGAAAACTTTAGACGCTTTGAAACAGGAATTTTTCCTCCCTAATTATACCTTTTACAAATATCTTCAGGTAAGGCATGCAGCCCAGACCCAATTTAGACTCCAAGTACCGCATTGGACACAAATAACTGTGCTGGCGCAAGTTGTGTCCTCGGACCTAACTAAGGGAGTGATTTCTGGGCTGTATGCCAAACTGGGGGATAAAACAAGGGAGCGTAGTGGACCAATTAAAATTAGGGGAATATGGGAAAGGGAGGTCGGCCCATTGTCACCAGAAGAATGGGATCGGGTTATTGGCCAAGCAAATCGGGTCTCAATCTCTCCATCACACAAGATGTCACATCTCTATTTCCTATATAGAGTATACTATACTCCCAGGAAAATGTTCAATCTGGGCTGGCGGGATAATGACCGTTGCCCTAGATGCGGCCTAGTTGGAGACTTTATTCATATGCTTTGGAAGTGCCCAAAGCTTTTTAGATACTGGACACAGATTATTGAGGCAATGAATGAAATATTGAGGCTAAACCTAGAGGCAACGGTCAAAACCTGCCTTTTGGGTCTTTTGGAGAGGGAAAGGGTTCCAAATAACACCACTGACTCTGTTTTTAAGGGCATTATTTCAAGCTAGAAAGCTGATTGCTCAGCACTGGCAGTCGCAACTACCCCCGACACTAGAAGAATGGCATAGAAACATGAATATAATAATAGGTAATGAGAGAGTATTTTTTACTAAACAGGGCAACTATAGGAAATTCCTAAGGGTATGGGGACTTTGGACGACAATTCCCGTAGATGCTGAGTGACATTTTAGCTGTACCTTTACCTAGGATTGACCTTTGTTTTTCTTTCTTTCCTTTTTTTTTTTTTTTTCTTTCTTTCCTTTTTTTTTTTTTTCTTTCTTCTTCTTTTTTTTTTCCTCTCTTCCCGGCTCCCTTTCCCCTTGCTTGCCCCTCCGGGGGCGCTCGGGGGCGCCGGTGGGGGGGGGGGGGTATTGGGATTGTGACATAAGGATTGGTGATATAGTAAATTAGGGCTTGACCAGGGGGAAGGGGTGGGGCCGGGAGGGGTGGGAGAATGGGGGGTGTTAGATTAAATAGGGGGAATACATTTGTATTAGAACTGTACTAGAACTGTTTCTCTATATAATCCAGTATAAATGACTTGTGGTTATCCTGGTAGCGCTTTAAGCTGGGATATTAAATGTTGTTTGATGAAAAAAAAAAAAAAGGTTACTACTTCACATTCATAAATACACATACAGGTGCATCTCCAAAAAGTTCATTTATTTCAGTAATTCAATTAAAAAAGGGAAACTGATATATTTTATAAAGATGCATTTCACACTGAGCAATATATTTCAAGCATTTTTTTTTTTTTTTTTTAACTTTGATGATTATGGCTTACAGCTAGAAAAAAAATAAAAAATCAGTATATCAGTAAATCTGAATATTACATAAGACCAATAAAAAAAAGGATTTTTAATACATAAATGTTGGCTTGCTGAAAAGTATGTCTCTGTACAGTATAGTATGCACTATTCCAATACTTGTTCTGGGCTCCTTTTGCATGAATTACTGCATCAATATGGCGTGGCATGGAGGCGATCAGCCTGTGGCACTGCTGAAGTGTTATGGATGGAAGCCCAGGTTGCTTTGATAGTGGCCTTCAGCTCATCTGCATTGTTGGGTCTGGTGTCTCTCATCTTCCTCTTGACAATACCCCACAGAATCTCTATGGGGTTTAGGTCAGGCGAGTTTGCTGTCCAATCAAGCACAGTGGTACCATGATCAAACCAGGTATTGGTACTTTTAGCAGTGTGGGCAAGTGAAATCAGCATCTGCATAAGACTGGCCAACAGAGGGAAGCATGAAGTCCTCTTGAATTTCCTGCTAGAGGGCTGTGCTGACTTTGGACTTGATAAAACACAGTGGACCAGCAATCGCCTCCATGCCATGCCGCATTGATGCAGTAATTCATGCAAAAGGAGCCCCAAACAAGTATTGAGTGCATAATATAACGTACATGGACATACTTTTCAATAAGCCAACATTACTGTATTAAAAATCCTTGTTTATTGGTCTTATGTACCGTATTTATCGGCGTATAACACGCACCGGCGTATAACACGCACCCCAAGTTTAGGAGGGCATTTTAAGGAAAAAAAGTTTTAGGAGGGAAGTTTAGGGGAAAAAAAACAACTTACATTTAAGCGTCATTTGCAGCTTGCCCAGCGTCACTGTAGCTTGCCCAGCGTCATTGCAGCCTTGCCCAGCGTCATTTGCAGCCTTGCCCAGTGTCATTGCAGCCTTGCCCAGCATCATTGCAGCCTTGCCCAGCGTCATTGTAGCTTGCCCAGCATCATTGCAGCCTTGCCCAGCGTCATTGTAGCTTGCCCAGCGTCATTGCAGCCTTGCCCATTGCCATTGTAGCTTGCCAGCGTAATTTTCAGTCTTTTCCGGGTTTAAATTCCCCGCCGCCGAGATGCTCTGTCACGTGCGCCGCCGGAAAAACCCGAAGCACGGCCGAAAAAGACCGAAGCGCCCCCGGAAAAAGCCGAGCCGACTCGGACGGCTAAGCTTGCGGTCCCGCCTCCCTGCTGTTTCCGGAGCGAGCGCAGGGAGGCGGGACTACGAGCAGAGCCGAACAGTCTGCTCGGCTTTTTCCGGGGGCGATTCTGCCTTTTTCGGCCGCGCTTCGGGTTTTTTTCGGCAGCGCTCGCTATTTTTCGGCGGCGCTTGCCATTTTTGACATTTTTTTTTGGGGGTATCGGCGTATAACACGCACCCACGACTTTCCCCCGATTTTAAGGGGGAAAAAGTGCGTGTTATATGCCGGTAAATACGGTAATCTAATTTTCTGAGATACTGAATTTTGGGTTTTCACTAGCTGTAAGCCATAATCATCAAAATGAAAAAAATAAATAAAATGCTTGAAATATATCGCTCTGTGTATAACACATCTATAGAAAATATATGAGTTTCACTTTTTTAATTGAATTACTGAAATAAATTAACTTTTTGATTATATTCAGATTTTTTGAGATGCACCTGTACAATGGCCAATTTAGATAGGAGCCAATTACCCTACCAGCATGTCTTGGAAGGAAAAGCACCTGGAGGAAACCCACACAGGCACAGGGAGAACATGCAAACTCCAGGCAAATAGTGCCATGGCTGGGATTCAAACAAACAACCTTAGTGCTGCCAGGCGGAAGTGCTAACCGCTTTGGCACTGTGCTGCCCATATGTTAGATTTGCCATTCCCAAATGTAACCTAAAAAAAACTAACACTTCCACCAGGGGCGGCCCATCCATTAAGGGCGCAAGGGTGCCGCCTCCCCTTTCCATCGCCGCCGCAAACCCCTATTCATGTGTCCGGCCCTTTTCAGGATGCTGGGCACATGATTTACAGCAGCGGGGGTTCTTTTTTTAAGCACCTGATTAGAGCCAGAAGTTCTAATAGGCTTCAAAACAGGGTGGGCTTCCGGACGTAGAGCATTGCGCTTGGAGCCCACCCAGGTGTGCTAAAATAGCAAATTAATACGTGGGGGTGGCGGGTGCACTGTTTGCCACCCTTTATCCAGAAGTAAAATATTATGTTTTGGCTTTAGATAAACTTAAAATGTTTGTTTTAGCTGCCACGTACCAAGAAGGGTAAACCATGACGAACCAATGACCCTATGGCATTCTGCCCTTATATTTGCCTCAGTCTTTATAGCATATTGCATACTGCTCCTATAATACTTCTAGTCCATAAAAAATGTTGTTATGCAATGTATGCATTATGTGCCTTTTATCAATAATTGCTGTTTACATTTTTGAGTAATTAAAATATAAATGACATGCTAAAGAGAAACTAAGCTCATTAAAAAAAAAAAGTCAAAGAATGAAAAACATATCGCCATCTTGCACAATAATAGTTGACCGTTGGTGGGTGTGTAAAAGATCCCTGGTTTTCATTTTAGTGCTCACTAATAGCAGGTAATAAATAGCTTTCCGTCCAACAGGATAACTTTACAGGTTCATTCAGGCATACATTGTTGGAGTAAATTATCATTATATGTCTCCTACAGAACTGGCTGTACTAGAATCAAGCTAAAACTTGTAAGATTGGTGTGTACAAAATTACTTAATAATGCTAATGAAAAGCCAAAGATGCAGGAAAAAGTAAAACTGGCCATACATCAGTAAAATTTAATTCAAAATAATTTGTTTTTAATTTGTTTTTAGGAATGTTTGCCTGATTTTCTCATAGTTAATGGGGTGAAACTGAAATTTTCTTTGAGAACATTTTTCTCAAACAAAATTCTAATTGTGAATGTGATTTTTGTCTAGAAAAAAATTGCACTATTAATAAAGTGTGTGTGCGTCCTGAAATCAAATGTAGAGTTCAAAACATTGGCATGGCAATCAAACAAAAATGTAAGGGTTTTCATACCATATAGGTTGAGTCCTTAATGGTTCTATCAAATGCTCTGATCTTGGCCCCTAACTGAGAATGATAAATCCTTTGTAATGACAGGAGTAGAAATTCCAACATCAAACAAGAAGGTTCACATTCTATTTTATAGTAGTACCTGTAGTACCTGTTTATTCAGTCTTCAGAGGTGGAACCACAACAAATAAACACACGTGTAGATCAGTCCTAAAAGAAGAATGTCTGGAGGCTTCAATCTTTAAAGCAGAACTTCACCTAATGCGGCGTACACACGGTCGGAATTTCCGATGGAAACAGTCCGATGGGAGCTTTTCATCGGATTTTCCGACCGTGTGTATGCCCAACGGTCTTTTTCTGTCAGAATTTCCGACGGACTTTGAATTGAGAACCTGTTCTCAATTTTTCCGACGGAAAACCTTTCTATCGGATTTTCCGATCGTGTGTATGCAATTCTGACACGCAAAATTCCGACGCATGCTCGGAAACAATTCGACGCATGCTCGGAAGCATTAAACTTCCCTTTTATAGTGCTGTAGAACGTGTTTTATGCCGCTGTGTTATTGACCGTCGGAATTTAGTGTGATCGTGTGTAGGCAACACAGCTTGAGCGGAATTCCGTTGGAATTCCGACGGAAAAACCGTCAGAGTTTTTTCCGACGAGAATTCCAATCGTGTGTATGTGGCATAAAAGTAAAATTTCCGCTTATTCTCCTCTTGCCCCCCCCCCCACAAATACCTGCTCCCATTTCCGCATTTCTACCCAGGCAAGAGTTATGGCAGTTTGCGTGCCTACAACCTCCTGGAACATGTCATATGTCCCAGAAGGCTGCAGGACCAGTCAAAAAGAGCAGCATGTTCAGAGGGAATCAGGCTGTGAATGAGCAAATAGTCACATCCGGCCCCTACAGCCAAGATAGAGGCACCTGGGATATGAAGAACAGCGTAGAACCAGCCCCGGTGAAGAAGTGCACGACTCATGAACTGGTGAGGGTCTAGTCCTTAAAAGACAGCAGCTACAGTATTTGTAGATTCTGACTTTTTTTTTTTTTAATGAGTGTAGTGCCTCTTTAGCATGTCCTTTATATTTTAATTACTCAAAAATGTAAACAGTAATTATTGATGAAAGGCACATAATGCGTATATTGCATAAGAGGTAGCTTTTTCATAGCGTTGAGCAATCACAACTTTTCTCACATAAGTAGAGTATGGTCCATTGAGACCAAATAATTTTGTGTTTGTGCAGCCTATGTACTTTAATCAGCAGTACAATAATAATGGATGTTTACACCAACTTGAGCTCAATGAACCCATTGTGACATCGTGACCCATAATTGCTAAACCCTGAATGTTTGCCTTGCCAATTTCCTTTTTATAGACAAGAAGAATTATAAGAGCAGTATGCAATATGCGATAAAGAGGCAAATATAAGGGCAGATAAGGACTAATGCCGTGTACACACGACCAGACTTTTTAACGGATTAGGTCCGACGGTCTTCCTGACGGACTTTCGGCGGAGTTCCGATGGACTTTCCAAATGAATGGACTTGGCCACACACAATCACACCAAAGTCTGACGGATTTGAACGTGATGACGTACGACCGGACTAGAATAAGGAAGTTCATAGCCAGCAGCCAATAGCTGCTCTAGCGTTGGTTTTTGTCCGTCTGACTAGCATACACACAAACGGATTTCTGGATAGGAACTGTGTCCGGCGGAGTTCCGGGGGAAAAAATTGAAACATGTTCTATTTCTAAAGTCCATTTGACAGCAAAGGTCCGATGGTGCCCACACACGATCTAATTGTCCGACGGATTCGTTCCGTCGGACCTTTGCTGTCGAAAAGTCTGGTCGTGTGTACGCGGCATAAGACAATTATGAGGGTAGCATGCAATATGTTATAAAGACTTATGCAGCGTACACACGGTCGGAATTTCCTGATGAAAACAGTCCGATGGGAGCTTTTCATCGGATTTTCCGACCGTGTGTATGCCCATCGGTCTTTTTCTGTCGGAATTTCCGACGGACTTTGGATTGAGAACCTGTTCTCAATTTTTCCGATGGAAAACCTTTCTATCGGATTTTCCGATCGTGTGTAGGCAATTCCGACACGCCAAAAATCACGCATGTTCAGAATCCAGTATGAGACGGAACCGCTCGGTCTGGTAAAACTAGCGTTCGTAATGGAGATAGCAGATTCTTCACACTGCAATTTTTTTAATTGTTCAATGCCGTACATTCTCTTCTTTATAATGCTAGAAGAATGAAGTTGTTTTGCTGCTCATATTCACACAGAGTTTTCACTAACGTATTTCTTTATTATTTCTAGGTCTCTCCTGAATAATATTTATATTAGAATTTAAGCCAGATCTGCATAAAATATATATAATTTTTTTAAGTGCTTTTTTTTCTTTAATAAGAATATTTGTATTATTTTATTGTGCTCTCCTTTTTATTTTTTATGTTAGATTTCCACAACACCATTATTATGTATTATTTGTAAACCTGTTTGTTGTTGGTGTCCCTTGTTAATTTTGACATTGTATTTTTGAAATGTACCTGCCTACTCACCCAAAATAAATTGATTTGCTATTTGTAGAAAAACACATAGGCAAGTATTTTCTGAAACCAAAAACTAAATTTATTTAACATCATAATAACAAAATAAAGATAAAGGCAACGCTGGAGAAATTGCTTGAATTTGTGCAGCCTTTGGCCCCCAAGGCAGACATCAAAAAAAATGGTAGCTTGAGAAGTCCAATCTGGTCCAGGAATCCCAGAGAACAGGAGCAGCAGCAGATGATATATGTACCCAGGCTGTGGTACTACAACAGGCTGTGGGTTCTTTGAGACCAGACTGAAGGCAGGGGATCAATTCCTGGTCTTCCCTGCAGCCTTCCCTGCAGCCTTCCCTGGAGGCTGTGGCTCTGGAGGTGGCATTGTGGCAGGAGGAGGATGGGGGAGAGAACACAGGTGTTCGTCTTCACAGATTTCCCCACTCAACCCCTTGTGAATTGTATTAAAAATGAGTTTCTCACATTTCCGCCGTTGGCCCTCCTCCATTTGTTGTAAATTTGAGGCTATGTAGATGCCATAGGCCTCTATAGCATCGAGGGGGGATCTGAGGGCGTCATTAGCCTCCTTGATGAGGGCCAGTGCTGCCTCCTCTGTTTTTGTGCCCTTCCTGGGTCTTTTGTAGGGAAGGATGAGGGGAGGCACCTGGGATTGTGTGTTACTGGGCCCTACCACCTCCTGGCTGACAATTCCCCCTGCCTCCTCCTGTGTGCCACTAGCCAGAGCCTCGTCCTGGCTGAGGTCATCCTGTGTATGAAAAAGGGACATAGTTTTAGTTTTTTGTTCATCAAACACACACAATTTTCAGCTCATGACTGTTGCAAATTTAATGTTAATAAATAGAAAAGACTATCATTGTGAGCCCAGCATTTTTCCTTCTTGTCCTAATCTTTTTTGGCCACTTCTGTCTATTAATATGTTAAACACTTTTTGTTACTTCATTCATTTATTAGCAATAATAACATCTACTTACCAACAATCCTTTTTTTTTCACTGAAAAATTATGTATAAAAAAACCTATACCTGGCTCCATCTGGGCTCCCCAATCTCTTCCTGTATGGAAGGCCCAGGTTGGTCCACAGATGCCTCAGCTTGGGTTGAGGGAAGGCTGGTTGGAAGGCTGGAGGGAAGTGGTGCCGGAAGAGTGGAAAGGGATTCCCTTTTGTTTTATTCTCATAGGGGAACAAAGAATTGGGAAATATCATGTCACCAGGGACCGGCCACCTCCTGAAGAAAGGGAACAGAGGTCACCACAAGATGAGGATGTGGAGGAAGGAGAAGTGGTCGAGATTAAGACCACAACAGGTGAGTGTCTGACACCCCAGATTCAGGTAATAAGACATGTATGCCTGCATATTTATAATAGATGGTGTGTTTTTTTTATTTTTAGGTGAAGTACAGGTTGTGGAAGAACAATCAGATCATTTCACCAGTGACAGTGCCCAAAGGCTAATCCAGGACATCATGTGGTGCAGTCAGGATTTAGAGATTATTCGCAAAAAAACTAGGGATATTGAAGTTAAACTTAAAAACATGATTGATGTCCTTGGAAGGATATAATTTTCACAAAAATTGCCACCATTTTTTTTTTTTTTTTAAATTGTACAACATTTTAAAAAGCCTACTTTTGAAGATGCACACAGTATGTCAACATGTGCTATCTGCCATCAGGGGATATCAATGTACCTGTTTTGTGCCTGCTACCCCTTCCTCAAAACTCAAGTCAGTGAGAGGAAGCGGTTGCACCCCCAAAACACATACATTGATCCCCCATGATGGGAGATAGCACATGTTGACATTAGGCATGGGATCGGGATGTAAATCCCCAGTTTGCCTCACAATTTGTGTGCATCTTCAAAATTAGGCTTTTACAGGGGTGACTTCACCCCATATGATGAAGGCAAAATCCACACATTTTGGACAATGTAATGTGTGATCTTGGCTTAAAAAGTTTTTTCTACGTTGAACTTTGTTATGTTCCAGAGTTGTGTATGGAAACATGGCTGTTTATGTAACGTAACCACAATTTTTTAGGGTGAAAATGCAAAACTTGTTATTTTTGTAAAAAAAAAAAAAAAAAACACATGTGAATGTGTATGGAGTAAAAAAAGTATTTTTTACTCAACAATGTGTGGCTTCTTCTTTCAATGATCAATACCATTTTTTTTGTGTTGAAATTGGTGTTTACAGTGACAATGGGTGTTTAGATAATGTACAAACCACTTGGCACTACAAGTGCACTAGGAGACACAAAAAAGAAACACAAGCAGGAAATTCAAAGCAAGATTTTTAAAGATAAATAAAGGTAAAATTTATTCCAAAAGTGCTGGCAAAGCAATGGCCCCCCTCCCCCCCGAAACATATTCAGAATAATTTTGGCACACTTCACGGGCGCTTTGGGGGGGGGCAAGCCAGGACGGGCCACTTCCAGAGACGTCAGGGATTGCAGTCCAGCGTCAGGGCCAAGTGTAACCACATAATTGGGGTTGGTCCTTTTTAAAAAGTTATGCAAGATGCAACACGCTACCACAATGGTGTTAAGTTTGTATTCCGCCATATTAATGGCCGTTTGAAATAGGCGGAACCAGCTGGCCAGAATACCAAACGCAAAACCGGTAATTAAATACCCTCTTCTCCGGGGTGAGGGTCCTCTGGGGGAATGGTCTCATCAGATGGTTTCCCAAACCAAAAGCATCATCTGCGACGAACACAAATGGGAGTCCTTCGGCATTCTCCTCTGGGGGTGGCAATCCCAAGCCACCACGCGAGACGTCGGTAGAACTCAGTCCAGCAAAAGACTCCTCCATCCGACATCCGGCCATTTCTCCCCACGTCTACATATATAAACTCATAGGTCGCCGACACCACCTCCATCAACACGATACTATTGAACCCCTTAAAATTAAAATAGTATGACCCCCGAATGGGGTGGTGGGACAATGTGGATGTGCTTCCCATCGATTGCCCCTCCTCAGTTAGGAAAATCCCACCGCTGGGCAAACTGGGAGGCCACAGTCTGCCATTCCTGTGGAGTGGAAGGAAACTGTGGAGTCAAACAAGAAAAATATAATTAGTACATTTGATAATAAACATTACAAGCAGATTATACACAAACATTGTTGGCAAACATCAGTATAACATTTCTTGTAGTATTTAAAGGCTAAAATATAAGGTCCACTTATCAGATTCCTCCCCCTTCTGATGGCCCCTTGTAAATATTTTAGGGGGTAGGTATTTTTTGGACAGGTAACCACCCTCTCCACTACGTAATGGAGTAACAAAGTAATGTGTGATAGTTTGGCCAGCCCCTCCTTCATTACATTATTGCCAGCCCACTGGACAGGTAAGAAGAAGTGGCCTAAAAAAAAAAATGGAAGCACATTTTTTGATTCTGCTATTACCTATCACAATAATAACAGGAGAAGAAAAATTAAAACAGTAGCATTTGAAAGTATTGAGGCAGGCCCTGGCACTACATGCTTTGAAAAATTCATCCATAAAAATGACCACTTTAGAGGTAGGTATAGTGTGTATTGGGTTTGGCAAAGTCAGCAGATATAGGATAGGTATCAGCTGACTGAGCAGTTTGGGGGAGGGAGGGTTCCCAAAAGATTTTGGGCACCACAAAACAAAGCCTCAGGCACTCTGAATGAATTTAAGGACAGCTATAACATTTGTACAAATTTTAGGGGGTGTTTAGGGTAAAGCATTACAATGGAGCTGACAAAATACATTGTTAAGTGACTAGACTATAGGAGTATATGGGCCCGATAGCATGCTGGGGGGGTTAGTGAAGGCACGAAGGACAAAAAAGGAACATACAAAAATCCAACATGCATGAGGACAAAGGGCACAACATATTACAGCATATTGCAGCATATTACAGCATATTGCAGCATATTACAGCATATTGAAATCCTGGTAATTAGGGAACGAGGAAAGAAATACAATACATTAGCAAACAGTAAATACATAGAATGTGATGTGAAAGAATAAAACTTACCCTCATATAGTCCTTCTGCAGGACCTGGATGATGGCAGAACAGGTCTCTGGAATAATGATCCCCAGAGCCTGGGGGGAGATGCCTGTGGAGAACTTGAGGTCCTGAAGGCTTCTCCCTGTCGCCAAGTACCTCAACGTGGCAACTAACCTCTGCTCCGCAGTGATGGCTTGCCGCATGCAGGTATCCTGCCTGCTAATATAAGGGGACAGCAAAGCCAACAGACGGTGAAAAATGGGGTCCGTCATCCTGAGATAATTCCTGAAATCATCAGGATTATTCTCACGGATCTCATGAAGCAGAGGCATGTGCGAGAATTGGTCACGCTGGAGCAACCAATTCTTGGTTCGTGAACTCCTCCTCGCCCTGTTCATGGACTGGGCTTGTGTCAAAGTAAGAACCTCAACACCAAGCCCCCGCACAGCACGAAATCTACGACGAGTACGTACACACAACATCGCTTCTAAACGGTCGGCTGGTCAAAACGGACTAAAGAAAGCACTGATAAACAGCAAGGCCTGAAAGAACGAAATGCAAATCCAGCAACGAGCGGACAATAAGCACTGAAAATCAAAGCGTACTATATATAAATATATAGGCAGCAAAGACAGATAAGCAGATACGCACCAACAAACACAAACTGTAGAGCAGGAACGATCTGAAGCACAAGTCTGAAAAGTGTGAAACGTAAAAAACGAAACTTCTACTAACACGAGATAAACACGAGATCAGCAGAGGGAGCCCAACGGGTGCCGGACGTGGTGCTAAACTTTCCTTTTATGGTCTCGTCGTATGTGGTGGACGTCACCGCATTCTTGGTGGTCGGAATTTGGTGTGATCGTGTGTAGGCAACACAGCTTGAGCAGAATTCTGTCGGAATTCCGTCGGAAAAACCGTCAGAGTTTTTTCCGACGAGAATTCCGATCGTGTGTACGCAGCATGAGGGAAATATAAGGGCAGTAAGCATAATACTAAAATGACTGAAAGACTTAATATTGCAGTATGCAATAAGCTATGAAGACTGGAAGACTTATTTAAGTAATATGCTATAAGGACTGTAAGACTTGTGTTACTAAACTTACAACAGTAAAATCAGTCTGTATATGCAGTAAAGCATGCTTGTTCTACTCACTGTGGAACCTAAGGTGGTTAATCATGGGCAATGTGTAAAAAGGTTGTTTGATCATGTCATCTCTGATCCTCCCCTTCTTCCACAGACCCCAAGCCATCTCCTGATAGAACAGAGCCTTGGGTGCATTCTGCACATGCTCAGTTTGGTGTGTATTGCTGGGAGGGTGCATGTGATCAGCATTGGGCCAATCAGCACTGTCCAGACAGAGGGTCAGGGGTCCTGCAGCCTCATAGGACAGAGTCAGGGAAGAAGGAAAACTTTTCCTACAAGCTTTAATCAGTGCTCAGCCGGACACTGATAGAAGTCACAAGACTGCTATATACTGCTGATGAGAAAAGGTATTTAGCAGTTTATATTTACTAAAATAATTGCATTTCTATGTTCTGTATACTGTGGGAGACCAGATATAGTGAATGCAGGCTCCTGGGTTTAGTAACACTTTAAAGGGTCAGTATGCAATATTCTTTAATGACAGAGAGACTCGTATGGGTAGTATGCAATATGCTATGAAGACGGAGAGACTAATAAGTCTCTCGGTCCTTTATAAATATTGCTTTCTGCTCTTATAAGGACTGACAGTCTTGCTGTTATTGTGCACAGAGATCAGATTACTCCCTTTCACATTCTGGGGAAACCAATTGAACTGATTGTGAGTGCTTCAAAGCTTGTATCATGCATTATAAGTACATCACTAGTGCTGCTCTAGTCATAAGCCCAAGAGTTTTTTTTTTTTTTTTTTTTACATTTAGTCAGGTAAATATGAAATATTGAAATTAAACAGTTGGCATTTTCCTTCTTGAGCCAGCAGGTGAAACCTTTGGCCCCTTTTAGTATTTTACAGTTTTACACCCAAGTGCATGGCTTAACCCGCAATGGACTGAGGTTTCAATGAGAGACAGCTTGCATGAAAGATGTTGATTACTATTGTACTTACCCTAAAAGCTCTACGAATTTTTTTTGGAAAAAGATGATTGTTTACATATAGTAGAAAAACAGATAAAACATCAGTCAAAGATAAAAAAGCTTTAACATGATAAGTTAACAAAACTAACCCAAAATCAATATAGTTTCTTCTTTTGCACATATACACATTAAGGTCGTGCTTACCTAAATTCCACTTAGCATACGTAGCTGAGGTCAAAGTCTTTGTTTGTGCCCTAGCTAAACAACTTTTAACCATTGACCAATGTTAAGGAATAATCACTGTGTCTAAACCCTTTGAAGGATTAACATCAACATCTAACAAGATAAGAAAAGATAATGACATTCTCTTAAAGGCCATTTTTTGGTGAAGAATACTGAAGACTTTTATTTTAGATTTTTCCATTATATTTTTATAAATAACCCACTTAATGTAACCAAACACATGAGATAAAGTTTGGAAGATCAGAAAACTGAACCACAGTTAGGGACCTTTCACACTGAGGCGCGGGGGCATCGGCGGTAAAGCGCCGCTATTTTTACACTTTTTACACTTTTTTACACGGCACTTTTCGGCCGCTAGTGGGGGGGGGGGGTTTTAACCCCTGCTAGCAGCCGCATTAAGGGTTAAAAGCGCCCGCAAAGTGCCGCTGCCGAGGCGTTTTGCAGGCGCTTCAGCGGCGCTGCCCATTGATTTCAATGGGCAGGGGCACTTTAGGAGCGGTGTATACACTGCTCCCAAAGCGCCTCAAAGATGCTACTTGCAGGACTTTTTTTAATGTCCCGCAAGCGCACAGCTCCAGTGTGGAAGCCCGAGGAGAGGCGCTTTACAGGCGCTTTGCAGGTGCTATTTTTAGCACTATAGCGCCTGTAAAGCGCCTCAGTGTGAGTGGCCTTAGTTAAAATGATTATGTTGCAGTATATATTGGCCAGGAATACATGTGTATGCACTGAACAGATGTACTACCTAGGCCTTAACCTAGGGCAACAATACTAAATGTTATATACCAGCGCTAGGAAGAGACCAAAAAGTGTGTGCAAGAAACAAAAAATAGATAAAATATATATATACAGAATATAAAGTGCCACAACAGCTGCTGTGTTCAAAGTGATACCCAACAACTCTCTACTATTTACAACAACCTTTATACAGCGCTATGTGCATCATACTATCCAATAGACATGTGCACTGCCAAAAAATGTGTTCATTTTCATTTCATTCGCTTTTTTTTTTCGTTTTTCGGATCATTCGTTATGATCGAAATTCGTAAATTTGTAAATTCTAACATTTGAAAGTTCGTAAATTCGAACATTTGAAAAATATTTAATTCGAAAATCCGAAAATCCGGAAATTCAAAAATCCGTCAATTCGAAAATTAGAAAATCCGAAAAATTTAAAAATAATAAAGAAAATCCGAAGATTCCAAAGAACGAAAATCCAACAATTTGAAAATTCTAAATAAATAATAACTAACTAACTAATAATAACTAACTATTAAATTATAGGTATTGGAATTTCCTTTCAAATTTGTCTGTTAGTCAATGTAACGAATACGAATTTATCTGAACTTACGAATTATCCAAAATAATGAATGCCGCAACTAAACAAATGGAATGGAACTTATTAATAATAAATAATAATAAAAACTTTTTATTATTATTATTGTTATTTATTATTGTTAATTCGTTATGTTCCATTTGTTTAGATACGGCATTTGTTATTTATGATAATTCGTAACTTTGGATAAATTTGTATTTGTTAAGTTCACTAACAGCCAAATTTGAAAGGAAATTCCGATACCTATAATTTAATCGCTAGTAATAGTTAAGTTATTATTAGTTATTATTTCAGATTTTTTAATTGTTGGGTTTTAGAATTTCCGAATTTTCCAATTTCCGAATTTCCAGGTTTTTGAATTTTGAATTTACAAATTTTTGAATATTCAAATTCACAAATTTACGTATATTCTAATTTACAAATATTTGCTGAAATTTGTAAAAAAAACGAATTCGAAACTAAACAAATTGTACATGTCTACTATCCAAACATTACTATACATACAAAGAGTTCATATACACAGTGATCTTGTGCTGCTGTTTTATCCCTTTCTGGCCCTCAGGCCATCAATAAAGTGTATGTGCAGTCCTGTCATGCAAAGTGTCTCGTATTCTTCAAACACTAAACAATACGATAGTGATATTGTGCTTCAATTATCCTTCATCACCAACACAGAGAACTCACCAGAAATATATGACCACCCACTACAGGTAAGTGATTCTACGCTTGTGTATACGGGGTCTATTGGCACCATCTGCTTCAAGGATAAACCACTCTACTTCTCCTTTTTTATTCCATTCAAGGGAAAAACTCGTACCATGTAGAAGAGGGAATGAAAGATAATGGTCATAGCAAAAAACCTTTAAAATGCTTTATTTCTAAAAAAAAAAACATACAGACTACTCTCAATAAAAAGTGCTTCTCCTAGCACTAAGGTATGAGCGCATGGATGTTAGCAATCTTTTGGGTATCTGCTCCATAGATAGTATACTGAGCGGCCCCTTCCTGTTCCCCAGGTGTATAGAGTGTCACTTCCAGGTGTAGTGCACGGGATGATGTCACTTCCTGGGGAACAATAGTAACTGGCTGAATAAATTCCTCACAGTTTCTTTTCTTTAGACCAGTTGACAATGAGTTGGTGAACATCCCATAGAGTAACATGTTTCCTGATCTGTATTTGACCATTAGATTACAATCATTTATGTCACTAGCCATCTTTAGGGTTTCTTTGGATGGGCAATGAACTGCAACTTACAGACAGAAAAAAGTAAAAAATTAGCACACAGTACTTTGTAAGTTGTGTTCTAAAGGGATATGAAATGGTAAGCCACAGATTGGACACAGCTGATCACATGGTAAAGGCATACTGTTATTGGCCCTTTACCTTGATCTGTGATCAGCTGTGTCCAAAGGACACAGTGATCAGAGAGCGTGCCCGATGAGTCCCCAGAGGGCATGCAGGGAGATGGGGTTTTGAGAGGATGTCAATAGACTCCCTCCCAGAACTAGATGACCGCGCTGTAACCGTCTTTCAGTTATAGCGTGGTTGTAAGTGGTTAAAGTGGTTGTAAACCTCAGACATGGCATATGAACAAAGCAACTCCCTATATAGTGTGTAATTGACTCAATCCAGAGCACTGAGTGTCATTTCTGTCTGCTGCCTCCTTCTTCTGCTAACAGCATAAATCACTTCTGATGAGTTTTCCTGACACCAAGAGAAAAATGGTGACGGGGAGGGCACAGCTTGTGATTGATAGCTTCAGCTCTGTTCCTGTGAGCTGTGTGAAGGAGGGTGTGTCCCTTCCCTCCAATCAGCTCTCAGAGCTCTCCTCACTGATGTAACGTCAGCTCTCCACCCATTGCTTTTCAGAGCTGAGAGATCCTGTTTAAATTCAACAGTTTGAATGGATGTATCAGGAAAGTTTTCACCTGCTGGTGGTGCTGTCAGATCATTGGCCCGCAGTACTGGTGTCCACCAGTGGGTGTTGCAGGAGGTGTGTATATATACCCAGCAGATGCTCACACCTGAACCCTGCATGCATCCCTGGACCCCTGTCTTGCCGACTTATCCCTTCCTCCTGTTGTTCTCTCCCTGCCCCCGTCCTGCTCCCTGTTCTATCTGATTGATCTCTCGTGTATGACACTGGCTTGATTACGTTTATGATTATATCTTACTCCTGTATTCACGTTTGGTTTAGAGAGTTATTTATTATTGTGTGTCACTGTGGTTGTTTGCTGGTTTGCTTTATTGTTTTATTGACTTATCCTTTTAACCACATGCCGACCAGCTGCCGCAGTTGTACTGCGGCAGAATGGCACGGCTGGGCGAAACGACGTTATGTAACGTCGCTTCACCCTGTGGCCACTAGGGGGCCCCCAGCTCGCCCCCCGAGCCAATGCGAGTGCCCGGCGGTCGATCACCGCCGGGCTCCTGCGATCACTCGCGGCACATGGAGAACCCGGAACTGTGTGTAAACACAGTTTCCGGTTCTCTGAGGGGAGATCTGACAGATCGTCTGGTCATACAGAGTATGAACAGACGATCTGTTATCTTCCTTGCACAGTCCCCATCCCCCTTCAGTTAGAACACAAACTAGGACACACTTAACCCCTTCACTGCCCCCTAGTGTTAACCCCTTCACTGCCAGTGAAATTTTTACAGTAATCAGTGCATTTTTAATCGCACTGATCACTGTATTAATGCCAATGTTCCCAATGGTCCCAAAAATGTGTCAAAATTGTCCGACGTATCCGCCATAATGTCGCAGTAATGATAAAAATCGCCATTACTAGTAAAAAAAAAAAAATTATTAATAAAAATGCCATAAAACTCCCCTATTTTGTAGACGCTATAACTTTTGCGCAAACCAATCAATGTGCGCTTATTGAAAAAAAAATTTTTTTAACAAAAATATGTAGAAGAATACAAATTGGCCTAAACTGAGGAAAAAAAACATTTTTTATATATTTTTTGGGGATATTATAGCAAAAAGGTAAAAAAATAATGCGTTTTTTTTCAAAATGTCGTTCTTTTTTTGTTTATAGCGCAAAAAATAAAAACAGCAGAGGTGATCAAATACCACTAAAAGAAAGCTCTATTTGTGGGGGAAAAAAAGGACGTTGATTTTGTTTTGGGAGCCACGTCGCACGATCACGCAATTGTCAGTTAAAGCGACTCAGTGCCGAATCGCAAAAAGTGCTCTGGTCTTTGGCCAGCCAAATGGTCCAGGGCTTAAGTGGTTAATAAATCTTACTATCATTACTTTACATGTGTTTTGGTCTTCCCTATTGCAGTCTACACATTTCTGGTCACACCAGTTTATGACGGGATGTAAGGGAAAGAGAGCAGTAGATAAACAGGTACAACTTATGTGGAGTGATTTGTTTTGTCTATGTTTAGAATTACCTGAGGCCAGTCATTTCACTGGGTATATGTAGGGGTGTAAAACCACTTTAAAAGCAATTTGTGGTGGATCACTTTTTGGAGGGCAGTTGACATGCAGCTGGGAGGGTGAATGTGACAGGGAGGTTAAATTTTGCTGCAACTGAGAGCACATTGCCCACATAAAAGATGAGGATGGGAGGATGCTTATGGATGATACAGAGAAGGCAACTGTACTAAATGCCTTCTTCTCCTCAGTTTTTATGCGGGAAAAGGAGCGGTACACTGACCGAGACAGTACTGTTAGTGACACATCACAGGGCATACCCTCGTGGCTAACAGAGGCCGGAGTGAAGGAAAGACTTAATAAACTTAATACAAATAAATCACCAGGACCAGATGGCTTACACCCGAGAGTCCTCCGAGAACTCAGTCAGGTTATAGCCAGACCGTTGTTCCTAATCTTTGCGGATAGCATATTGACAGGAATTGTACCAGCTGATTGGAGTAAGGCCAATGTGGTACCAATATTCAAAAAACGACAGAGACAAATCCCTGGAAACAGGCCAGTCAGCCTAACATCAATAGTAGGTAAATTATTGAAGGGGATGATACGGGACTTTACCCAAAATTTACGGAAGAAAAAAAATCATTAGTAGTTATCAGCATGGGTTTAAGAAAGGTTGTTCTTGCCAGACCAATCTGTTAACATTCTACGAGGAAGTGAGCTGCCATCCTGTGGATCTAGTGTACCTGGATTTTGCAAAAGCATTCGATACAGTCCCCCATTAATGCTTTAAAAGCTGAGGTCTGCAGGCATGGACCACAAGTTTTGTTCTTGGGTAAAAAAATGGTTACAGGGGCGTGTCCAAAGGGTGGTGATAAATAACGTGTACTCAGACTAGTCTGGAGTGGTAAGTGGGGTACCCCAACCAAGTGGGACCAATTCTATTCAATTTATTCATTAAAAAAAATAGAGGATGGGATAAATAGCTCAATCTCAGTTTTTGCGGACGACAAATCAGGGCAATAACTTCACAGCAGGATATAGAAATTTTACAGAAAGACCTGAATAAAATAATGTAATGGGCAAATACATGCCAATGAGGTTTAATGTGGAGAAATGTAAAGTAATGCACTTGGGGGCAAAAACATAAATGCAAACTACTCACTAGGGGGAGAACCGCTGAGGGAATCAAGGATGGGGAAAGATCTGGGGGATAGAAAAAGGGATATACTCCAGAGATAAAACAATAATCCTACCACATCTGAATTACTCTCTCCAGTTCTGGTCACCAGTCCTCAGAAGGGATGTGCTGGAACTGGAGAGAGTCCAAAGAAGGGCAACAAAATGAATAAGGGGACTGGAGGACCTCAATTACGAGGAATGCCTGCAAGCAATAAATGTATTCTCGCTGGAGAAGAGGCGCTTGAGAGGAGATATGATAGCGATTTACAAATATCTCAATGGTGATCCCAGCAGTTGGTGGTGTCGGTGGGGAGTATGGATAGTTTTAAGAGACTCTTGCATGTGCATCTTAAAGAACACAACATGCAGGGATATGGGAAATAATTATAGACACTTACACACATTCACCTACACAGGTTGAACTGGATGGAGTACTGTCTTTATTCAACCTTACCTACTATGTAACTATGACTGTGAAGCAAAGCATTTGTGGCCACTGCATTTATACAGCACTGAGTGGCTGCATGTTCAAGGGAACAGTAAAACCCTAGCTCTTTTTAACTGTGTTAACCAGACCTTAATCTTGGAAAGAGCTTTTCAGTGTTATAAATAAAGAAAAGTTTACAAGGGAAAATCCAGATGAGGAAAAAAATTCTGAAATGGTACAGACACTTTAGATTTGCAGCAGAAATGTATTGAAACTTTCAAGAAGGCCTTTCTGCATAGTGATACGTGAAGGATTTTCTGTCAGAAAGGATGATTTGACTTTGTATTGTGTTTATGGTGGACATTGTACTTGCACTGCCGCCCTCTAGTGGTTTATTTCAGAATCCTTAGTAAAAGTGCCACCAAATACTCAGTACTATTTCAGTACTAGTTTACAGTGCTGTTGGCATTATGTTTTAAAACTTCAAATACATTTCTTAACCACTTAATGATGAAGGTCTAAACAAAGGTTAAAGCCTGAAACCAGTTTTACCAAAAGCGGACATCCCAACCTGCAAAAACTAATTTCAGGGAGGTGGCAAACTAATTTCAGGGAGGTGGCAAACTCATTTCAGGGAAGTGGCGCTCCGGGCCGTGCCCCCCCCCCCCCCAATTTAATTTAACATGATGATAAAATGAAATGGAATCAGTGTACAGAGGTTTACTTCTTCTGAGTGAGATATATTAAAGGAACACTAACCACCACGACCATCTTCATCCCTAACTTCCATCTCCAGTATCATCCTCATTCTATTTCACACTGTATCCAACTCTTCCTCATCCCTGAATTCTTAATAAATATCTGTCCTCATTCCTCTCCACAGTGTAACCTCATCATCCTCAACCCCAACACCCCCTCCATAATCATCATCCTTGTCCCTCTCCACAGTCATCCTCATTCCTCTCCACATTGTAACCTCATCATCCACTTCAATCTCCATAGTCCTCCTTATTGATCTTCCTCATTCCTCTTATAATCGTCCCCATCATCCTCATCTCTCTCCACAATTGTAACTCCATCATTCTCATCTTTCTCCATAACCATCTTCATCCCCAACTTCAATCTCCATAATCATCCCCATCCCTCCCTGCTTTGTAACCCATAATCCTCATACTTGTATTCTTTATGTGTCATATTTTTTTTTGGGGGGGGGATACCTGGTTTTGACAGGTTCTTCCTGTCCCTCTTCCTCCTTCCATCTTCGCGCCGCCTACGCAACGTCTCCTCTCCCCCTGGGGAGGAGGGACAACTCTCCGGTGAGAGTAGAGGAACATGAGAACTATTGGGAACCCTCTCATAACAACATGATATAGATGACTCGCCTGTAGTGGGTGGTCATGGAGATTTGGTGAGTTCTCTGGTGTGGCAAAGGTGATGTAGCACTAGAGCACTTTGTTGGAAGATTGGGAACACGTTGTATATTGTTTGCACAGCACTGTGGCACTTTGTAGAGAGCCTTGGGGATTTATTGGACACTTTTTATGGACTTTTTTTGTTGTATAACAACTAATTATTGTGAATAGACACTATATTGATTGGTACTATATATGGATATTTTGGTAACATGTACCATTTTTTGCACTGGTATATATGTATGTGAGAAGATGCATTAGGTCTGGAGACATGTTTGCCCCTTAAGCAGTTTAGATATTGATGCTACAGGTCAGTGCTGTATAACGGTTATAGATGTAGCACCCTGGTGTTTAGTCAGGGAGCTCCTCACCAAATTCCTTGTCAGGAGTAGCTACTATAGATAGTTGTTAGAGATCCATTGATTTCTCCCTAAGTTTGGCCTAGCTGTACTTTTCTCTTCTGCCACAAGGTGGCCAGGCACTTGGTGGCATAAGATGTAAGAAGGACATTTCGAGGTCAAGTTATGGGTATATGGGATATCTCAGCCAATGGGCCGGGTTTTTCTTGAATCCCTTAGCCTGCTGGGAGAACCTATATATATTTGGGTGGAGTCAGGTGATCTATGTTCTGTGCCACCTGGACCGCTGTCTGGGTGGACGTGCGTCATACGCCCGGGCTGCTAGGCCAGAGATTCGGTCTATCCCGGGGGGCATCTGGCTGCCAGGATATGTGAGGGCCTATACAGAAGTAAGAGGGCAACGCAGGGTTGGGACTGCTGCTCGCAGTCCAAACAAGAGTGACGGTTCTGCCAGCCAGAGAACCTGTCTTGGTCAGAGGTAGAAGGGAAGCTGTCGCCACTAAGGGTCCAACCACCTTTACCAGGGACCACAGTGAGTAACTGAAGCAAGTACCGGAGCGGTATTCTCACCAAACGGGCACGGTGGAGAATCGGGAGACTTCAGGCAGTGATTAAGTCAGGGACCCAGCCAGCGAAGGAGATGCTTGAAGAGCAGCCTTGTGTGTCCAACCAGAGACCGAGCCGGTTAGCAGGGGTGAACCTTGAAAGGTATCTGGAGTGCCAAGCTAGGGACCCAGCAGGGAAACGTGAGTGACACTTGAGGGAGATACCACCGCAAAAGCCTTGAGGAGCTCACGGGATTCAGAGTCAGTGAATCAGAGTCCAGACAGAGACTAGGAGCTCAAGGGGCTGAAGAGCTACAAGTGGACATTGTAGTGAAGCTGAGAGAACTGTTGAACTTTTGTTTTAGGAACTGTTAGATACTGTTGCCATAGGAGACAGCAAACCTGCACATGCAGAAGTGGAACCTTGCTGGGGCCTTTCCCTGTATGGCTGTCCTATTGAAGTCTCGGAGTCTGCCAATTGAAATTGTAACTACTTAAGTGTGTTCTGGCCCTAACCCTCTTTCCCTTGCAAAATATAAAAAGGACTGTTAAAAGAAATAAAACCTCTTTTGCATCCAAGAAGTGTCTGGTGCCCAATGACTTTCACCATCTTTGCACCCACTATGCCTCACAACCCACTACATATTTAAGGATGTCAGCTGTCTTTGGCCTTGAAGGTTCTCATTAGACTGGGAGAGGTAAGAGATTCTGCTACATGAGGAGTATTGTGTTATCTCTTGCTATAGGGATTGACATACAGCCGTTTTTCCTTTAATTTATTCCCAGCGCTGGTGTCACCTATATCCTTAATAATAAATCTCTGTTTTTTAGTTTAAAACTGTATTAAGAGGAGAAAGAGTACAGATGTGTAAACAATAAAGGAGGGCGCCAGATCAGTATATGTCAAACGTAAACCACAATTTATTCTGAAAACACTTACATCACGCTATCTTCTGCCTCTGCCGGGCCTCCTCTCTCCGCTGTCTTATCCCTCTGCTCTTCCTCCAATGTTGACTTATTGCTCTCTCGTGCTCTAATGATGGGGTTGCCGTTTGCCAATACTTATGTTGGCATGGAACGGGGCCACTCGCTGACGTCATCTTGGGTGGTGACGTCACAAGGGGGCCTCCAGTTGATGTTAGCGGGTGGCCCCGCCCCATGCCAATATAAGTTTTGGCATACGGTGACCCCAGCATTAGAGGGGGAGAGTGCTTGAGTCAACATCGGAGGAAGAACAGAGGAACAACAGAGGGAGAAGACAGTAGAGAGAGGAGACCTGGCAGAGGCAGAAGATAGTGGACAGAGGAGAAGATCAGAGAGGGTTAGAAGACATCAGCGGAGGTAGCAGTATGTCAGACTGACACGCCGCACCACCGATCGCACAGCTGGGGTCCCGGTCGGGGGGGAGGGATGCGGACGTGAGACGCTGACGTAGGACGTAGGGGGGAGGCGCCCGGAGATGGCGGAGACACAAGCCGCGCGGAGAGGTGCCGGGTCACGCGAGTCTGGAGACCCAGGGAGTGAAGCGGTGGTGAGAGCCCGCCTAGCCCCATCCAATCCCAGCAGGATCGCCCTCTGAGCGACCCCCGAGCCCCGCTTAACCGCCTGCCCGCCCGCCACTCTCAGAACAGCTCCCTCCCGTTGCGGGAGGAGGGGTGAGACGCACGAGCCAGCATTTTGGTTTTTTTTTTTTTTTTTGAAAGTGAGAGGGAAACCGGCAGAAGGAGACACGCTCCTACAGCGAGGACGGGACTCGGCATATGATGCCCTAAATAAGAGAACCAAGCAGAGTACTACATCTATGCAACCTGCGGATTTTTAGCTTCCACCACAGCACCCCTCCGTCTTTCCTGATAAACAACCTGCCTACTACGCATTGCAGAGCCGCCGAACAGACCACGATAAAGACAGCAGACGGGGGGTTACCCGCGGTGGGTCCCCTCCGTCCAGGTATGAACTTTCTTTTTTTTTTAATACTGAAAGTAATCGAAGTAACCGAATGAATGCCTGAAGAAACCATTAGAGCGCTGAATGACCGCTGAACGTCCTTAATGCAAACAATTTCCAGTGCTTCATTTGTATCATTGTCATCAGGTGGCGGGATAATAAGTGTGCCATTTGGGGTTCTGCTGTGGAGGGCATGAAGGTTCTGGAACAAAAATGGAAAGCTAAAGGTTGTCAGCCAGGATAGTCCAGTAAGAAACTGGTGATTTGTTGACTGTGGCCAGATTCAAAAGGAACTTGGAACCTGTACCCTCATCCAGTCTTACATCATAAGTATCCCGCTTCAATCTGCCTCAGAATATTTTAATCGTGGTCTGTTTATGGAGTATAATTCTATTTAGCAATTCTCCCTGGTTTTTTTTTTGGATGGTTTTTCTTTTTTTTCTACATATGTTTAGGTCCTAGTAGGACATAATTGAAACAAGGGAAGGATGGAAAAAAGAGGGTATAATATACCATAAACAGTGTATGAAGTAAATAACGTAAAAAGACTAACGGTTGCCTTTGCTCATACTGGTTCTACCTAGGATTACATGGGATACAAGGTAATAGGTTTGCCAATATAAAGCCCCCGGCGACCACAGAGCCCAGGTTCTCAAGAGGAGCCCACTTTAATAGCCCTTATGCAAGAAGGGCATCCAACGAAAAATAAACGCATAAACATATTGTATTGTATTCCAGGATACTCAGGGGGCCCCACGGTCTACAGGGGGTGAGCCACAGGTGTGCCAGGAACACTAAACATATGCATCAGATCGAGGCCGGACGGTTACTTGAGGCTATTTGTATAGCACTTCCTGAAAAGCGGGCAGTTTGAAAACAGGTGCTAAGCGGGTGCTTAGACAGATAAACACTCAGGAACGAATAACGGAAGCACAACTGAGTGGGTACGTCTCCCCCCTTCTGGCCACCATACTCGTTTGAGGAGAACAATACACTTGGTCCCATACAGATAGAGTTCCTGAGGGGGTTACAGGCAAAACAAAGTGTCCTGCTCCAGTCCCTTTTTAACCAACGCAACAGATTGACATAGATAATAAAAGGGGATTGGAAAAGAGACATTATAGCGTAAAGCTGTTTTTTTTATTTTTTTTCTCATCTTTCTCCCCCCTGAAAATAAAGGTAAAACTACCTAAAGCCAACAAAAGTAACCCTTGGATATCGACCGAGGGAGCTCATACCCCTCCATCGAAAAAATAACGGTGGGCTTATGATCTGGGGAATACTATCGTTTTGTCGAGAGGAGGAATAATTTAAACCCTGCTGGACCCAGACAAAATGAAGGGGAAGTCACAAAAGGTCACAGAACCTAAAACCCCTAAAGAAAGTCTTAATAACAGCACAATCCAGAGGTATCTGAAAGACATAAGTATAAAAAGTCCAGAGTTGGAAAAGAAACAACAGGGGACAAGGGAGAGGAAAAAAGAGACAGAGAGACAGAGACAAGAGCAGGCCGAAGTAACCAGAATAGAGATCGAACAAGAACAAGGAAGGCCTGGGGACACTGGGGCACAAATGGCAAATAGGGACTTCACACAAATTCCCACTAAAACGGATATGGCAGAAATGTTTGCCCGTCTCGAAAACTCAATCAAGACCGAAATTGAGAATGTGCGTCGGGACATGGGTCAACTAGTAAAAAGAGTGGAGACTATTGAAACCGTCTCCTCTGAACAAACTAAAGATCTCCAGCAACTCAGAAATCAAATGGAAACAATGCACATAAAGCAAAGAGACATGTCTTACAAGATGGAGAGTCTGGAGGACCAGAACAGACGTCAAAATCTGAGGATTAGGTCTCTTCCTGAACAAAGGGGCGAAGACCTGGTGACAAAAATCAACAGTATTCTCAAACCATTATTAAGAAAACCGGAAGACCCAGATTTGAAATTTGATAGGGTTCACCGGGTCAGAAAACCTGTGGGGGTAAGGGAAGAAGCCCCCAGAGACGTGCTGGTTCGTTTCCATTCATATGAAGAGAAGGCCCAGGTGTGGAGTAAACTTCGGGGCAGTCCACCTTTGAAACACGAAACAGTAGAGCTCCAGATTTTTGCAGATCTCTCTCCAGGGACTCTTGCAAGAAGAAGACAGATGAGACCCCTACTAGAAATATTGCGTATATCAAATATTAAATACAGTTGGGGTTTCCCCGCAGCCTTGATTGTTGTTCGAGAAGGTCGAACATTCCGAATGAAATTTATGGATGAGATGTCAAACTTTTGCCAGGAATTAGGGATTATCCCACCTACCATACCTGGCCCCTCGGACTAATTACAACGAACTGAAAAAGCTCTTACAAGGGGGGGGGGTTTAGGAGGGGGAGGGTGGGCATGTTTCTTTTTCCCCCTCTTGCTTTTTTTTTTTTTTTTTTTTCCCCGGAAGGGGGTGCTGGGCCTCTCCCCTATATAGAGGGCAGGCAACAAAATAATCAGTGAGAGTTGGAAAGTGGGGGGGCAGGGTGGCGGGGGATATACGGGAGAGACGGGCACGGTTTGGGCGGTCTCCGCCCTCCTCCCTCAGTGGCGGGGGGAGGGAGGCGGAGAGTAGCCGGTTCTCCCGCCGGATATGGAGCGTCACCCCTATAGAGGATAGTGCACAAGGGGGAACCCAACGGGATGCCCCGCGGTGCACATAGGGTCGGAATAGGACCGGGGGGTGGGGGGGGAGGGGGGGGTGGGGGGACAAGGGGGGAGGGGTATGGGAGGGGGGGGAGGGGGGAACTGGTCCCTGTCCTGCAGAAACGCAAAATAAAGAAGAAAATTAGAAGTGTACGGTTTAAACATGGGTGACGGCGCAGTGAAAATTGTAACGTACAATGTTAGGGGTATTAAAGCGCAAGAGAAAAAATTTAAGATTCTTAAAGAAATGCGCGAGTATCAGGCGGATATTGTTTTTTTACAGGAAACACATCTCCAACATAAAGATAACATTAGGATCTCCTCGCCAGAGTACCCAACATGGTTTTGTAGTGATTCCCCAACGAGAGGAGCGAAAGGGGTGGCCATAGGGGTCGCAAAAGATTTAAAATTTAAATTGCTGAATAGACTGACTGATATGGAAGGGAGGTTTCTGTTTCTTAATTGTGAGATAGGGGAGCATAAGCTGACCTTAGCGAACCTGTACGCTCCAAATAAAAACCCAATGGAGTACCTCTACAGGGCCCTGGGTCGACTGGTGAAATTTCGTGAGGGCGATATTATCCTGGCAGGGGACCTGAACTTTGTTCTGGACCCAAGTCTAGATAGTTCCTCAGGTAAATTGAGAACGAGCTATGTAAAGCTCAAAAAAATAAAATCAAAAATGTTTCAGCACCAGTTGATCGATGCCTGGAGAGTACAACATCCTGGTATTAAAGACTACACTTTCTTCTCACCCGTTCACGGTACACATTCACGGTTAGATTATTTCCTGGTAGAACACAAAACACTGGAACGATTGGAGACAACGCAGATCGAGATAACGACCCTGTCGGATCACGCACCAGTGTCGATGGTCATGAAGCTCCGAGGGGTTCATAGACCCCCATTCACTTGGCGCATGAACGATAGCCTTATCTCAGAGGGTGAAGTAGAAGAAGCTATAAGAGGGGAGATTGAATCATTCTTCATGACCAACGACACTGGAGAAACATCGGACGGTACATTATGGGAGGCACATAAAGCCTATATCCGGGGTATATTTATCTCGATCGGCGCTGCAAAGAAGCGAGAGAGAAAAGAACTAGGCGAGGGGATAAGGAAAGAGATCCAAGACTTAGAACAAAAACATAGGCACGGAAGCGCACAAAGTCAGGACATATTCCATAGACTGCTTAATAAAAGGGAGGAACTCAAATCTATTATCGAGGCAGACGCAAGGAAATGGTTCCATAAAATAGCGGAGGAAAGACATCACTTGGGAAATAAATCAGGGAAGCATTTGGCAAAAATATTAAAAAAGAAACGAGAAATTAACTATATAGAGAAAATTCAAAACGTATCAGGTCAAATGCTCCATTCCTCCAAGGATATTGCTAATGAGTTTAGAACATACTATGAATCTCTCTATAACGTTAAATCAAAGGAACAAAACCAAGAGGGGTCTTCTGCCCAGAGTCAGGAATTTTTAAAAAATAGTTGGCTTAGCTCTCTATCTGATGTAGATAGCGCGAATATGGACAGACCCATATCTGAGGAGGAGATATTGGAAGCTATAAATTCCACCCCAACGGGCAAGAGCCCGGGTCCGGATGGGTACAATATAACATACTATAAACGTTTTAAGGAGACACTGGTTCCACGATTGTGTCGATATTGGAACGGGCTGGGATCGGGGGGAGCGATGAAAACTGAAGCGCTGATGGCGTCTATCACAGTGATCTTAAAAGAAGGTAAAGACAGGACAACGTGCTCCAGCTACCGACCCATTGCCCTGCTAAATATCGATACAAAACTGTTCGCCAAAGTTTTGGCAAACAGATTTAAGACCCATATGACAGAATTGGTACACCCGGACCAAGTCGGGTTTATCCCGGGAAGAGAGGGGAGGGACAATGGGATCAGGGCTCTGTTATTAGTTCAAGCGGCTAGACAGGAGGAGGTCCCCAGTCTGTTCCTGTCATTGGACGCCGAAAAGGCTTTCGACAGGATCGACTGGGGGCACATGATTAACACACTAGAGGCTATGGGGGTTGGAAAAAAAATGATTAGCTGGATAAAGGTCCTGTACGATTTTCCCCAGGCGAGGGTAAGGATTAACGGAACGTTATCATTGCCACTTGTCATGAGAAATGGTACACGACAGGGGTGCCCGCTCTCTCCCCTCCTGTTTGTGCTATCCCTAGAACCTCTTCTCTCTACCATAAGGAACACCATTGATATAAGGGGAGTACGAGCTGGGGGAGAAGAGCACAAAATGGCGGCGTACGCAGATGATGTGCTTTTTTTCATCACTCATCCCAGGACCACTCTCCCCAACCTTCTTAGTATACTGAAACTGTACGGTTCTTTTTCCAATTTTAAAATTAATTTTTCTAAGTCTGAAATCTTAAACATAAATATTAAGCAAGCTGAAGCAGTTCGCCTTGCGCAAGAGTTTCACTTCCCATGGAGAGCGGAGGTTAAATATCTGGGAGTTAAGATAGCGTCTTCCATATCGAAAATGTATAAATTAAATTTCCCTCCCTTGCTGGACGAAGTTAAAACAGAAATTAGAAGGATGTCACCCTGCCCTCTGTCGTGGACGGGGAAAATAAATGCGGTCAAAATGGTTATAGTGCCAAAAGTAAACTATAAAATGCAAATGCTCCCGCTCTCAGTTCCCCAAGCATTTTTTAGAATCCTAAACAAAATTATTTCTAAATTTATTTGGTCTAATAAAAAACCTCGTATATCTATAAACACACTAGCTAAAGGCAAAGAACAGGGAGGACTAGCAAGCCCGAACTTTGAGAACTACTATAACGCCATAGTCATCTCAAGAGCAATGGAGTGGTTTAAAGGGGGAGGCAATAAGAGATGGGTTAACATTGAGAACGTACTAAGTAACACGCAATTGGGTCACACTATTTGGAATCCCCCAAATTACAGAGAACTGGGGGAAGGAACACATGAAATCACTCGGGTAACACTAAGAGAGTGGGATAGGGTACATAGAAAAAACAAATGGGTTTATAACTCACCTTTAATATATTTAAAAGATAATATTTTTTTCACGCCGGGTAGAAGTAAATTATGGGGAAATTGGATTAAAAACGGGGAGACACAGTTACGAGATATTATTAATTTAGGAAAGATTGACACGTTTCACGATTTAAAAAACAAAAGAGATCTTATGACGATTGATGCATGGAGGTACGCGCAGCTTGGGCATTTTGTGGATAGTCTTCCACAACCAATTCGATACGGAGAGGATCATACACTTTTAGAGAAAATTTGTTTGCGAACCTCAACCAGAAATAACATAACACGTATCTACAAGATGCTGACTCAAGTTGATACGGAGTGGGTCCCTCCAGGCATCAAGAGATGGGAAGGGGAAGTGGGGATCACTTGTAGTAAAGACAGAATTAAAAAAATATATCACTTAATGCACCGGTCTGGATGGAACACTAAAACACTGGAAATTAATTATAAATGCATCTCAGATTGGTACTTAACCCCCGTGAAGCTTAGCAAGTTTCAAAAAGATAAAACGGCGGAATGCTGGCGAGGTTGTGGGTATACGGGAACGATGGCCCACATCTGGGGGGACTGTCCTAAGATCAAAAAATACTGGCTGCAAATATTGGATTTAATTAAAACAATTACAGGGAAAATCACACCACAGGACCCCTGGACGGTGTTGTTTCATGGGACGGATGAAAGCAAATGAAGCAAAAAACCTTATTGCAGGGCACTGGCGGGAATTAGAGAGCCCGAGCATAGCAGAATGGATAAACAAAGTAAACCAACAGCAAAAAATAGAAACTCCAGAAGCACACAGAGCAGAAGAGGTTCGGGGGAAATGGGAAAGTTGGGAACTCTTCAAAGACTCATGGAGATTTGCAGAAGAAATCATGAAGTAGAGACGACAATCATTGTTTTACCCCTGGCAGGGGCCGCACCCATGTAAAGCGTTTCTGCAGGACAGGGACAGGGGTGGGTGGGGGGGGGGGGGGGAGTGGGTGGAAAATGTGAAATGCTTATGTATATTTTTCTTTTTTTTTTGGATGTTAATTCTCCTCCATATGTTGTGGAGGGAATAATTATGTATGCATTTTAAAAAAAAAAACTTGAAATAAAGAATAAAAAAAAAAAAAAGAAGACATCAGCGGAGAGTGGAGGAGAACCGGCAGAGGGAGAAGACATCACCAGAAGAGGGAGAAGAGCCAGAGAGGGGAGAAGAAATCGGAAGAGAGATGCCGGAGATACCTTAATAAAATACTTTAAAAACCTGTGTACTGTGCTTATTTTTTGGCACTTTTTTTTTTAGGTGATTGGGTAGGGGTACATTGTACCCCATACTCATTAACATAGGGTGGGGGGCCGGGAACTGGGGCCCACCTTTTTAAAGGGGGCTCCAGATTCCAATAAGATCCCTGACCGCAGACCCTGACAACCACCAGTCAGGGTTGTCGGGAAGAGACCCTTGTCCTCATCAACAAGGTGCTTTGGGGTGGGGGGGAGCAGGGCCCCTCCTGCCCCAAAGTAATTGAAAAGAGTGCTAATAGTCACAGATGAAGAGCTAAAATACCCACATTCCCAAAATTGGATAATTGAAAAAGCTCATTTCCTCTGTGCGGGACTTTTGAATAGGGTAGATAGCTCATGAAATGTAAAGCAAGTATTAAAAAGATAGTTCTTTTAATAAGATAGTATAAAAATCCTGCCCCAAAGCACCCACTCTCCCATGTTGAGGGCATGTGGCCTGGTATGGTTCAGGAGGGGGGGAACTCGCTCGTCCCCACCTCCTTTCCTGACCTGCTGGGCTGCGTGCTCACATAAGGGTCTGGTATGGATTTTGGGGGGTTCCCCTTAACCACTTTCAGACCGGACCATTTTGCTGGCTTAAGACCAGACCACTTTTTGCGATTCGGCACTGCGTCGATTTAACTGACAATTGCGCGGTCGTGCGACGTGTCTCCCAAACAAAATTGAAGTCCTTTTTTTCACACAAATAGAGCATTCTTTTGGTGGCATTTGATCACCCCTGCGGTTTTTATTTTTTGCGCTATAAACAAAAAAAGAACGACAATTTTGAAAAAAACGCATAACTTTTTTCTATAATAAATATCCCCCAAAAATGTATAAAAAAACTTTTTTTTCCCTCAGTTTAGGCCGATACATATTCTTCTACATATTTTTGGTAAAAAAAATCGCAATAAGCGATTATTGATTGGTTTGTGCAAAAGTTATAGCGTTTACAAAATAGGGGATAGTTTTATGGCATTTTTATTAATATTTTTTTTTTACTAGTAATGGCGGCGATCAGCGATTTTTATTGTGACTGTGACATTATGGCGGACACATCGGACATTTTTGACACATTTTTGGGACCATTGTCATTTATACAGCAATCAGTGCACTAATTCCTGTGTAAATGACACTGGCGGTGAAGGGGTTAACCACTAGGTGGCAGAGTAGGGGTTAAGTGTGTCCTAGGAGCGTGTTGCTAACTGGGGGGCGTGGCTGTGTTGTAGACATCACTGATCTCTGCTCCAATCACAGGGAGCAGGGATCAGTGTCACTGTTGTCACCGATCAGTGTCACCGATCTGGGGGTGTCATTAACAATGTAATGACACCCGCAGGGGTTCGCAGAACGCTGCCGGGGGGAGGGTGGTTAGAGCGGAGAGCTGAGAACCGTGTCATAGGTGGTGTTCGATCGCTCGGTTCTCAGTGTGTAGGCGCCAGTGGACAGATGCAGCCGATATAAGTATGATTCTGATAAAAAAAAAAAAAACATAGTTCTCTTTTAATTACTCTGCCTGTTTGTGTCAGTGTCAGATTTGATTACTGTGTAGCTTACACCTGTAGAGCTTCGACTGAGAGACCCAGGGATTCTGGGATACATGGTTTCTTCACAGGAAGTGTCAGTTCCTTCTCTAAAGAGAATCTTATCATATACTGTACTATAAGCCGTGCGTACAGAAGAACAAATGACACAGGTGAAAAAAAGGTGCAGGTAGGAAGGTTTATATTGTCATTAGCAATGTTTATAGCAATCACTTTAATTTAACAGCTGCCAACCAGCTGCCATCATTATACGGTGGCAGGTTGGCATGGCTGCGCACGGTCGATGTACCCCGGCCACTTTAAGAGCTATATGGAGCGCACCAGAGCTGACGCCAAAGCCGATACGCATGCGTGACCCGTGATCGCTCCTCAGAGAGCCAGAACGGGGATCTGTCAATGTAAACAGACAGATCCTTGTTCTGTCAGGGAAGCAGAGAAAGATCTGCTGTTCCTAATGATCAGGAATAGCGATCTCTCTCTCTACTCCAAGTCAGTTCACTCCCCCCACAGTTAGAAACACCTCCCTATGGAACACTTAACCCCTTGATCGCCCCCTAGTGTTAACCCCTTCCCTGCCAGTGACATTTATACAGTAATCAGTTGCTATTTTAAGCTCTGATCGCTGTATAAATGTCAATAGTCCCAAAAAAGTGTCAAAATTGTCCGATCTGTCCGCATTCCTGCTAAAAATTGATGATCACCGCCATTACTAGTAAAAAAAAAATGAATAATAAAAATGCCATACACATATCCCCTATTTTGTAGACACTATAAATTTTGAGCAAACCAATTAATATACGCTTATTGTGATTTTTTTTTTTTTTTAACAAAAATATGTAGAAGAATACATATTGGCCTAAACTGATGGGTTTACTTCCTCTTTGTTTCCCTGCAAAGGTAAAGCATAATGGGCTACTATGCATCGCATCATTCACAAGGCAGACAGAACGACAGTCTGCCTATGTAAACAAGGCAGATCTCTGTTCTGTGACAGGAGAAGACAGAGATCTTGTGTTTCTGCTAAGCAGGAACATGGATCTCTGTCTTCTTGCCATACAAGCATCCCCCACACAGTTAGAAAGCACCCCTAGGGACACATTTAACCCTTTGATTGTCCCTGATGTTAACCCCTTCTCTGCCAGTGTCATTAGTACAGTGACAGTGCATATTATTTAGCACTGATCACTGTATTGGTGTCACTGGTCCCCAAAAAAAGTGTCAGTTAGGTGTCCGATTTGTCTGCAATCCCACTATAAGTCACTGATCGCTTCCATTACTAGTAGAAAAAAAATATTCCATAAAAATATCCCATAGTTTGTAGATGCTATAACTTTTAACAAACCAATCAAAATACGCTTATTGGGATTTTTTTTACCAAAAACTTAGCAGAATACATATTTCCTAAACTGATGAAGAAATTAGATTTTTTTTATTGGATATGTTTTTTAGCAGAAAGTAAAAATATTGTTTATTTTTTTCAAAGTTGTCGGTCTTTTTTTGTTTATAGCTCAAAAAATAAAAACCCGCAGAGGTGATCAAATACCACCAAAAGAAAGCTCTACTTATATGAAAAAAAGGACATAAATTGTATTTGTGTACAGCGTCGCAATTGTCAGTTAAAGTAACGCAGTGCTGTATCCAGTAGCATCCAGTGTTTTTTTTTGGGGGGGGCCACAGGCCGCAACCCCTCCGCCCAGGCCCCCGCACTTACCCCACCCCGTGGGCAGTGCGGCGGGCGGTGTCAGCTTCTCTCCGGGCTGCAGGCTGCTTGTTGGCTCGGTTCCCATCTTCTCCCCCTTCCTCTCTTTTGTGCGTCTCCTCCCTCCTCCTCCAGCTGGCCAGTCCAATCTCGGATCTTCTTTCAGCCAATCGGGTGACGGGTCTCAAGACCCGCTTTCTGATTGGCCGGGAGGAGATTCAGTGTTACAATAGTGAATATTCACTCGCTATTGTAAAACAACTGGGTGGGCTCGGAACGCAGTGCTCTGCGACCAGAGACCACCCTTTTTTGAAGCCTATTAGGCTACTTTCACACTGAGGCAGTAAAGCGCCTAAAAAACTGCCTCTCATGCCTCCCCAATGTGAAAGACTGAGTCCTGTCACATCGGAGCGGTGCGCTTGTGGGATGGACAAAAAAAGTGCTGCAAGCAGCGTTTTTGGGGTGGTTTGGGAGCTGTGTATACAGTGCTACTACACTGCCCCTGCCCATTGGAATGAATGGGCAGCACTTCCGAAGTGCCCAAAAAGCGCTTCTGAAGCGCCACAAGTCTCGAGTGCTTTTAACCCCTTCTTGGAGGTTAAAAGCGTCTTGCTAGTGACCGAGAAGCGCCGCTCAAACAGTGGTAAAGCGCCGCTAAAACTAGCGGCGCTTTACCGCTCAAGGACCCGCCGCCCCAGTGTAAAAGCAGCCTAATGCCCCGTGCACACGAGCGGATTTTCTATTGGAAAAATCTTGGATGGTTTTTCCGATGGAATTCCGCTCAAGCTTGGCTTGCATACACACGGTCACACAAACGTTCTCTGAACTTATGACCGTCAAGAAGACGCGGTGACGTACAACACTATGACGAGCCTGGAAAATTAAGTTCAAATTGTCAAATTGCATCAAATTGTTTCTGAGCATGCGTCAAATTGTTTCCAAGCAGGCGTAGGAATTTTGCGCGTCGGAATTGCTACAGACGATCGGAATTTCCGATCGGAACTTTTTCAGACCGAAAAATTGAGAACCTGCTCTCAATCTTTTGCTGGCGGGAATTCGGCCAACAAAAGTGCGATGGAGCATACACACGGTCGCATTTTCCGACCAAAAGCTCTCATTGGTCTTTTGTTGGCCGGTGGCTCTAATCATGTCCCTGCAATCCATGCATCCGGCATCCCTGCATGTAGAACAGGAGCCAAACACATGGCTGGAGGGGTGGCGCCCCTAGTGGACGAGCCGATAATCGCAAAAATGGCCTGATCATGAAGGGGGAGGGGTAAACATTGCGGGGCTGAAGTGGTTAATGGGACTATGGGAACAGTTGACCATAACACCCAATTGATGAAACAAACTAATTTTCTGCTATGGCTGCACACTGACTCTTGTAACGTGCTACATCCTGTGGGAAGAAACGTTGGGTCTGGGCTAACATTGCGCATGCTGGAAGCAGTGGATACGAAGGGTATCGTCTGTATCCAGTGTAGCAGGTTGATAGGAAGACTTCCGGTCAGTGTATTTCTAAATAAAGCTTGATACAGTATTGTCTTTACACGATGAGGATGAGCGCCTTCTTCTATAGAGAGAACCTGCAGGAGCATGAGGGATCCTGGTACAGATATGTGGGGAGGAAAGGGTGTACGTGTCTGTACGGAGAAACAACCCGGAAAGACTTGGGAGGAGACTGAGAGGATAGACAGGAGCTGGGAGAGAGGAGAGCTGGGAGAGAGCCTTGCTTCCACTGGTTCATGCTCGAGTGGTGACTTTGTATCTTTGTGATCGGATGGCAGGAGGCACTTATAGTAAGAGAATATCTATCTATATATAATGAAAGAAAGTGCTTACTGTTGTATCTTAATATAACAAATCTGTGTACATAGTGGTGTGTTGCAAATAGGAGGGGGATCACTATTTTCCTTGTATACAGTAGTAGCAGTGTTGGATTTTCCATTTTATTATTATTATTATTATTATTATTATTATTATTAGGGATGCACTGATACTATTTTTTTATTTTTTTAACACAGAGTACGAGTACCGATACTTTTTTTTTTTTAATTTTTTTTTTTTTTAAAGTACTCACCATTACCAATTACTGATACCTAGTAGGTAGAGTAGTGGTTTGAGAGGTGGGGGGTGTTGTTAGGGAGTTGGGTGCGGCTGGGGTGAGGGCAGGATGGGGGGGGGGGGGGGGGGGGGGGGGGGGGTTTGAGTAAAGAAGAGGTAAGTGAGGGAAGGGTAGTTAAGGGTGGGTAAAATAGGGGTTGTGGGGTGGGGAAGTTGGGATAGAAAAGGTTGTGATCACTGGAAGGAAAAGGATGGGGATGGGATGGGCATTGGGAGACATGGGGGCAGAAGTGACAGCTGGTGGAGGGAAGGAGGACGCAACACAGGAAGGGCACAGTACAGGGTCTTAGGAAGGCACAGTAAGGGGGTTAGGTGGGCACAGTACAGGGTGTTAGGAAGGCATGTACAGGGGGTGGCTAGGAGGGCATGTACAGGGGGGGGGGGGGGTTAGGTGGATACAGTACAGGGGGGGGGGGGTTAGGTGGGCACAGTAAGGGTGGTAGGAGGGCACAGTACAGGGGGTTTAAAACATTTTTTTTTTTTTACTTTGCTATGTACTAATTGTTGTTCATTAAAATTGTATGATATATTTAATGTTGTATTACTTCTTGACAGATATTGTGCTCTGTCAATCTAACAATTCAAAACTAGTAGTTGTTTCTTGAAACTCCAATAAAAATTTATTGTAAATCAGATTATCACACGATCGCTTTGAAAGCTGTATTTTTTACATATTTAGTCCGGTTCAAACTATTGCAATGTGGGACCCATTGCGGGTTCTCGTATCGCATCTCCCTCACAGGCAATTCATACTGGCACTGCCCTCTGCGAACAACTGCGGGTATCAATACAAAGTCAATGACACCCCCAGATCGGATCGCAGTGTGAATTCGGACAGGAATCGAATCGCATGGGTGTGAACACCCATGCGATCCGATTCCAATGCAGGGAAAAAAAGGTTCCTGCAGCATTTTCGTGCGATTTGCAATGTGAGTTCAGCCATAAAGTGTATGGCTGAATTTGCATCGCACAGACATCACATGTGAGCTGCACAGCAATGTGGAGCGAATCGCATGTGATGTCTGCGTTTGCAGTACTGTGAACTTGGGGTTTAGATCTGCTCGAATGAAGCCCATACTAGTGGCCAGAGATCTCAGATGAATAAGCTGTTCACACCTGTTTGAAGCAATCTACTAAGCTATATCTAGTTCCTAAGGAAGACTATTCTACAGTTTAAAGCTTTTTCTGTAAAACATATTTTACAGATGTGGCATCTTAACCAGGTCCTCGTGTGTGTGTGTGTGTGTGTGTGTGTGTTTTGTTTTTTTTTTTTATTTATTTTTTTAATAGAAAATTTACTTTATATATTAGTATCCCCCTGCATTGTTCTTTAGGAGGGAAAAAAATTCAGTTTAATGAATTTTCCTCATTGCTGAGGTCCTCTTTAGTATCTGGTGCATTTTCATTTTTTTTAAGTATCAGAAACCAGAGACAAGTAACCTAAACAGCAACCTAGGAAGCCTGATGGCTGTGGCTATTTCCACCAAGCATCTTCCGTTGCTAGGAAGCAGGAGGATCTTGTACTCCAGTAGAGTACAATCAATTGTGCTATAAGCTGTACACATGTAAGCCTTAAGGCCCCATGCACACGAGACGCAGATGCAAACTCTGCTGAACGCATGTTTTAAAAAGCAGAAACCTGCGTTTAAAAACGCGCGTTTTGCTGTGTTTTGATGTCGCGTTTAGACGCGTTTGCGTCTATAAGCATTTGTAAAGATAACATCATATAGACCCTCCCCAAGCTCAGAAAGCATATATTATTAACTATTTCTGCCATTTTGTGAGCAGCAGCAGCAGCAGAGAGATCAGTTGTACACTTGCATTTGCCTCTCTTTCTGTGTTTTTTTTTTGGAAATGGATCCCATATTAAATATATGTCAGGAAATGCTCCTGATGTCACTCTTGATGAAGCAGCAACGTCGTCGCAAATTTGCATGAGAGGTCCAGAATCGGAGGTTGGCGATATTGGACCCATCCGTTGATGGCACAGCGAATGTCCGTTGGATATTTCACAAACATGTGTGCATTTCACAAACATGTATACATCAGTGAGTATATATGCTCTATGAACTATCTAAACTAATTACGACATTTTAAACAATTTTTTCTAGTATTTTTTATGGTTTACCATCATATTTCTGAGTTTTCTGGTCAAAAAAATTGGGTTCCTTTAAAAATGCTTATAAACGCAAACGCGGCTAAACGCAGGTGCCTGCGTTTAGCCGCGTTTAGCTGCGTTTTGCGTCTGAAACCTGGAAAAGCAAAGTGTCTGAACGCATTTTTTTGCTTCTGGAAAAACGAGGTTAAACGCAACTGCATAAAAACGGGAAAAAACTAGACTGTGTACATGGACACATAGGATAACATTGCATGCGTTCAGGTGCAGTTGAAAAAAGTGTCCCACTGCCTCTGAACGCGTGTTTAACTGCGTCTCGTGTGCATGGGGCCTTGGAGTCATTTCTTGTTTAAAATAATAAAAAAAAAACAACTTGGAGTAAATGTTTGCCTACGTAAATTGTGCAGGACCTCTGATTCAGATTTTTTTTTATTTTTTTTTTTTTTAATGGATATAAAAAACGCACAAGTTTACTTTTTTTTTATTCGGCTGTGGGCATGGCTGTGTTCAGATGTGAAAAAAGCTTACGAATTAAAAAAATACCAATTTTTTTTGCAGCTGTGTACTTAAACCCTTCCAACCTTTAAACCAAGGAACCAATGTGCAAAAATTGAATGTATAAGCAGCCCAAATATTAATTTTCTTTTAGTGTAGCAGTAGTGAGTGTAGAAGGATTTGTGAATCCTGTTTACTGCTTTCCAGGGCTCCATTAGGGAGACAGCCAAATAGATTTCTGTAGTAGAGTAGAAGACTGGAACCTGTATCTGATATTGATTTTTGTATACATCCCTGTTGCAAATATTTCCTCACTTTCTGCCTGATTTAGTTTGCAACACAGGAAGTGAGGGTAAGTCTCTACAACGAAGCCCCACATAGCAGTTAAAACCCGACCAGAGTTCCTATAATTCCTCACTCCATCCAAATAAAAAAGGTTTTGTTTTGACATACAGTTTAGTTTTTTCAAAATTAGTTCTTAGAACGTTCTATAGGGGTAAGATACTGATTTATTACAGGATTTTTTTTTCTATTTCCCTTGTTCATAATTGGGTATTGAAGTGAATACATAGTTTCTTTATTTACTATGCTAAATGAAGCGAATCTGCTCTTTTAGTAAATCGGCCTGTGTGTTTTTTTTTTCAATTGAAGAAAGTTATTAGTAATTTGCTTGCCTTAGAAGTTTCAGATTGGCATTGCATGAGGTATTATTATTATTGTCAATCAAGACACCCTGACCCTTCTCTTTTTTATTGATTCTTCCATTTTCTACAGAAAGTTCATCTTTAAGAAACGGGCCCTCAGTCTTTCACAGTACAAAACCGACTTGATTGCCAAAACCTACTTGACTGCCACTCCGTATGGTCCCATCACCAACAAGTGCAACAAGAATCTCTTCCAAGCCAGTATCCATAAGCCAATCGGGACGCTTGTTACACTGGGAAGGACATTGTGTTGCTGGAGACTCAGGAGGACATGGGGTGCAATTAAGACAGCATGAGAATCACTCGAAAGAAATTGTGCTATAGCATAGTCTTCCTGTACTGTGTCTTCTCTTTCTATGCTGCCTACAATGTCTTCTTCAAATCGCTGCACATGTCTCGGGTTCACAGAGTGGTGACCAAAAAGGAGAACAGTAGAGGTATGTGCAATCTATAGCATCAGCTGTTCTGCACTGCTCTTGCTGAGGACCTGCTATATAATAAGGCATCAGTATTAATTACAGACTGTGCTGCATGGTAGAGATCAGTTTGTATTTTGCAGCTTTAACAGTAAGCCCCCATACACACGGTTGTAAATTCCGACCACAAAATCCACCGGATTTTGTCTGAAACTGGTGTAGCATACACACAGTCGGACAAAGTTGTCGGAAAATCTGATCGTTCCGAACGTGGTGACGTTAGTTGCATACTACGGAACTACGTAGAGGCTAGTAGCCAACAGCTTTGGTCTCGTAATTTGATCTGAGCATGCGTGGCACTTTGTCCGTCGGAATTCCCTACACACAATCGGAAAAAGTCCGGTTGGACTTTGTTGTCGGAAAATTTGAGATCCTGCTCTCAAATTTTTTCCGTCGGAAATTCCGTCAGAAAAAGCCCGCTAGAGCCCACGCACGATCGGATTTTCCGACCACATAATCCGATCAGACTTTTTCGACTATCCGACCGTGTGTACGGGGCATTACAGGTTAACCTAGATTGTTAAAATAATGCATACGTTATACAATCTGTACAATCTCCCTTAGACCTTATAACTATGCAGTGCAAGGGTTTTTGATTGGATACAAATTTGAACGGGTTGCTTAGGTTTATCAGATTGTAGCATATATAAATACCCTAAGAACTGTCGCAGAATTAAAGGGTAGGAAAGATGGAGTGGGCTCCCAAATCCCTCAGTCAGCTAGAGACGACCCCCTGCATAATTTGCCTTGCAGTGGCTCCATGAAGGGTCAGATTATGATTAAATCCCTGCCCTAAACTGGGACTTCCACTGTTTCAGGGGCACAATCCTCTGTTTAATTAATTATTATTTTTTATCACTGTTTTTACAGGATGATTGTTTAGATGTATTCATTTTAATTTTGAATATCAGCGCTGCTATCTTATTGATTTAAAATCACTTATAAATCCTCTGTTTGTTTATGTTTGGTGTCGAGGGGATTTTTGTGCAGTCATTTCTGGTTTATTTGATCAGCTCTCTGGGGTTCTCATAATTGGAATGCTTGAGACGCAAAGCAGAATGTGCATTGGGATGTAATTCTAAGTATGCTTATGCTTTGTGTGAGACGAATCTTATTAATTTGACAACTAGTATTGAAAGTATTGAAAAGACCTTGGGGTGTTTACTCTCCAGAATGTGGTCATTTTGTGGGTGTTTCTACTGCCTAAAGGGTTTACAAACGTGATAGGTAGTTAGGAAATTAGATACTGTGGATACTATAGTGTACTTTTATGCCCCTAGAAAGCCTGAAGGTGCTTCTTGGATCTTGGGCCTCTCTGTGTGGTTAGGCTGTGAATGAATGAAAACAAACAAAAGGCGCCACTCTAAGGGCTCTTTCACACGGGGCGGATCAGTGCAGATCTGCCCCGTGGATATCCGCTTGCTCAGCGGGGATCGCCGGAGCGATCTCCGCTGAGCAGGAAGATGACAGGTCCGTCTCTGCACACTGTGCAGGGACGGACCTGTCACAGCGCTGCTCTCCCCTATGGTAGATCGGGTGATGACGGACCGTAGAGTCCGTCGTCATCCGATCTGCTCTGCAGACGGATGGAAAAATAGGGTTTTCCTCCGTCTGCAGAAACGGACCATAGCGGGGACGGACGAGATCGGGTGTCAGCGGATGTTCATCCGCTGACACCCGCTATCCCATAGGGATACATGTATGTTCGTTTTGCATCCAAAAACGTAAGGATGAAAAACGGACATACAGTCCGTCCGTGTGAAAGAGCCCTAAGTGCAGAATTATACATAACCAATCAAGTTTATTTGACAATTGGCAACTTACAAATAAAAGAAGAAAGTAGCGATTGTCAGACCCACCAAGGGTCGGGAGGTTCACAACGCAAGGAAGGTTCTGTACAATCCAGAGTATCCACTGCTCAGATGGGGGAAGAAGTCAACCAGATGGTGCACTGTGTTCCCTTGACTTGGTTGTGAGACGCCGAACACCAGCAGCCGGGGGGTAATGTCAGCACTGGAGGCAGGAAAGAGGGCCGTGGCTAACGCGTTTCAGAGCCGCCCATGACTCCTTTGTCAAAGCTAATTGGGTGCTGGCCCTTAGCCTCTATAGTGGCAGGAATCTAGGTTTCGTTTTGGGCAATATGTTTTGTGAGTAATGAAGATACACTGCAGCGGCCAAACAGACATTGTATGGAGCACATATAAGCAGCAGATGTATAAAACAACAAAATTACATAAATATACATAACGTTAAAAACATGAGCATAGTGCCATCTCAATTGTATGCACACTATTATAAACTAATGTAAAATAATTTAGATGACAAGCAACAGCAAATCTAGTAATAACCTCATAAGGAACTATGCCTATGAAATACTATACTTATAAAAATCCATAAATGTATAGGAAAAGTGTGGGAAATAAAGGATGTGTGATAAACAATATTAAATAGAAGATTTCATGGAAGTTCTGAGCGTCCCAGAACACAGTGCGCCATCTGATGGACTTTCCCCCAGCCCCCCCCCCCCCCCCCCATTCGAGCAGTCGATGCTCTGGATCCTTCCTTGTGCTGTGACCCTCCCAACCCCTGGTGGGTCTGACAAGTGCTACTTTCTTCTTTATATGTATGTTGCTCATTGTAAAATGTATTTGGGTATGTATAATGCTGCACTTAAGCCCCATACACACGGTAGGATTTTCGCATGGATTCTGTCCGATCGGACAATGTTGTTGAAAAATCCGACCGTGTGTATGCACCATCGGACAGTGTACGTCGGATTGTCCGACGGACAAAGTCCTATCTCCTGCTGGATAGATTTTTTGACAACACGGTCTGATCACACCAAATCCGATCGTGTGTAGCGTTGTCCGACGGACAAAGTGCTACGCATGCTCAGATCACATTACAAGACCAAAGCTATTGGCTATTAGCCTCTACGTAGTCCCGTCGTAGGCAACAAACGTCACCACGTTCAGAATGATCGGATTTTCCGACAACTTTGTCCGACCGTGTGTACGCAACACCAACATCGGACAAAGTACGACGGACATGATCCGACGGACCTGGTCCTCGGATAATCCGAGCGTGTGTATGGGGCTTTAGTGTGGTGCCCTGTGCTTTTCATTTCAGCTTTTTTCAGATTGGGGGGGGGGGGTTCCAGCTAGGGGTAGGTTACTTTCTGGGTATTATATAGTTAGCGCTGCACTTTCGTTTCTTTACAGCAGTAGAGGCTAGGTCTTTGGGATTATTAAATACAGCCAGAAGAGCCATTTGGCTGAAATCCTGAAATGGAGACCTTCCAGGTCTAGACTGTGCAGCATTAATTTGATGGCAGACTTTTCTTCAGGCCAGATCGGAACAGGCAGAAGTGCAAGAATTTTACTCATAAGAAAAAGTGTTTTTTTTTAACTGTAAGGTTTTGTAGGCCATAAATAAACCTTCAGTAAGGCCAAGATTAAAAGAGGATTTCCCTTTACTCCTTCAGAATTCTTGAAACGGGTGTTCCAAGAGACTTATTGACACTCTTGGGCCAAGTTAGGGACATTTAAAAAAAAAAAATTCCACATTGTGCAATAGAAGTGAGATTTCCTTCCCCTCTGTTCTGATTTATCTTGGACTTTCCTCAAGATGTGATAGAGACTTGCTTTATGTAGCCTTCTTGAATTGAAGCTGACAAAACAAAATGTATCCACCATGGAATTTGTCAAAAGTCCTTTAAAGGATTGACTAATTGACCTGAACCATTACAAGGTGCTTCGATTTAATTGTTGACGCTTAAGACCTTTCTGCTGGCTATCGTTACTGTTAGTAATGAGACGAAAGCATCTGCTCTTTGAATGTTAGAAGATGTCTTCTCTGTAACTTGTGGGGTTACCAGAGATTTTGGGAGATCTTGTTCTGTTTAGCAGACCAAAAGAAGGGGTAGCAGACTTCCAAGGCGATAGTTGCTGGATGAATTAAACAAGCTATTTCATTAGTTTATCAAACAGAAGGTTCATAAGTACCTCCTTCATTAAATGTACATTCAACCAGATCTTTGGCCACATTTTGGTCAGAGAAAGCAGGAGCTTTGGTGGAATAAATCTGCAAAGCAACTGTTTTGGTCTAATCGAGATGCCTTCCTTGTGCTATAGGGTGGAGGTACTCTCGCAACAAGATCTGGCATTGTCAGGAAGATTCAGCAGACAATGGTTCTGCCCTGTTATAGTCTTGTTTACTTGTTGCTGTCCTGGAAGTCAGTTGGGGAAATTCCCAGGCAGACTTACTGCTAATGGAGTCTTCCAGGACCATAAGCCTAATTTCCACCCTATTGTCAGGTGATTGTTTTGTAATGTTTCCCTTATACTTTGCTGGAGGCAATCTTCTTTATCTCAACTAAGGGACAAGGGGGTGAGAAGGGTCTTTTCACTGTTCTGTTGTGTTTTCTGTGGCGGGAGGAACCAATCTTCTCTCAGGTTGCTGTCTTGGAAGACTCCTAGAAAAGTCATTTTCGATAAGTCTAACTGTGAATTTTCTGTCTCTTAATAATTATTTTTATATTTTTTAGGCTCCCTCTACTTGAATAAAGAACAGTGGAATCCTTGGGAAGAAAGTGAAAAGAGCATGAAAGCGCTCCATGTGAAGAAAGCAAAAGAGAAATGGAAAAGCTTATTAAACCGTGAATCCCTACAAGAACCTGCTAAGCTCAAAGTACAGATATGGAGCAAGGCTGCTATTGGTGAGTGAGACCTATATCAAAATATGTTTCAAAGTGGAAAATGAGTCGCAAGAAGCTGTAGTTGAAAGTTTTGTATTTTTATAAGCTTAAAGTGATCCTGTTCTTAAGCAAAGCAACAAGTTCACTTAAATTTTCATCCCTCCTCATCAGCATAATCCCACCTTACTTTCCCCTGCTACTCAGTTCAGCCGCTGAGAGTGAAGGAAAGTCCTGTTTAAAGGGGTTGTAAAGGCATTAAGATAAAAAAAAAAACTTCTTTGTGTAGCTACCCCCAACTATCTACCTGAGTTCCTTCCCTCTCCATCGATGTCCACGATCCCCCCCCCCCTCAGCCATCCAGTACACTCCTCCTGATTGGCAGAGACGGAGCAGTGTCTCCCGCGGCTGTCAGTCAGTCAGCCAATCACAGAAAAGAGGGGGCAGGGCCAGGTCAGGGGCTCTGTGTCTGAATGGATACACGGAGCTCTGACTCGGCTTGGGTGACCCCTGTAGCAAGCTGCTGGCTGAGGGGCACTCTAAGGAGGGAGGGACTAGGAGCAGCAAAGGGGGACTTGAGAAGAGGAGGATGGTTCTGTGCAAAACCAACTGGTAAGTGTAAAGTGTTTTTTTTTTTTTTTTTTTTTAAAGCCTTTACAATCACTTTAAGTAAGAAGTTGCCAGGGTTGTATCTTTCACAAGGCTACGGACCCCGATATGCCAATGCTGATTATTATGGTGCCTATCATTCTACTAGTCTATCTTGTGGATTGCCAGCACAGTAAGTCCCCTACATACGAACATTAAACTTGTGAGCCTTCATTCAGCAAAAAAAAACTGACAGATCGCTATACCAACACAAGCAATGTTTGTGCAGCGATCTCCCTTGCTGTGCTATTGTGTTCTGAGAGGGGACTCCCACCCCCACCAGAACACACTGATCAGCACTCGCAGCCTTTGTCTGCAAGCACTGATCTTTTTTGGACTTACGAACAAGCTCCCGGAACGGAACTCGTTCGTAGGTAGGGGGCTTGCTGTATGAATTTTGATATGAGTAAACAATATACTAGTATATGATAGCATGGCATAAAATACAGCATTCTAAAATAATCAGTTATCATGTATTCTGTTCTTTGTAGGACATTACTTATGGCAGCATGTTTTAGGAGGACCACTTGAACCCACTGATGTCAATGCTCAGTGGAGGGAAGGCAAACTAAGGACAGGAAGAACAGAATTCAGGTACATGACATCATACTACTAATTTTACATGTGATTTTCTAAGAAACCCATTCCCAAAAATTGTGTGTGCGTGTGTGTGCGGGCATACCATTAGGAACCATTAGGTGTAAAGCGACAACAAACATGTTGGAGTAAATATTTTTACTCTCATATACAGACAAACATATTTAAAATTATCACAGCATGATTACAAACAATATAGTGCATATAGAGCTGATAAAGCTGTATAAATGCCTGTTGGCTCAACATGTTTCGCTAATTGCTTCTTCAGGAGCTGTAAGGCAATATATTGGCTATCATGTATATGATAAACAGATTTATCAGAATCCTGTTTGTTCAGAAAAGGGGTCATCAAGTCCCAACAATGGGAATCGCAGGGTGGGCACCAGAGGAGACAAAATCACTCCTTTAAATCAATATCCAGACAATGCCCAAAAGAGATTGTAGTATCATCTTACTGTGTGTGTATATATGTGTGTGTGTGTATATATATATATATAAATATTCACATTCACAGCATTGAAGCTTCCAAATAGAGAAAGGGCATACAGCTCCAAGCAGAATAGCCAGAGGTAAATTCAGTCTGACAAAGAAATGAAGCCCCATTAAAAGGCCCAGCAGGGGTGTCTGAACAGCATTCCTCTGCTCCAAACAGGTGCTGAGGTTTAAGACCTTTTTGCTCCTAAATATAGTTTGAAGGTTGAACCTTATAAAATGATACAGCTACCCCAACAATATGTGACCTAGTCACAAATGAAAGTAATCCTCGTCTACCAGGGCTAATGCGTACTCCTCTGTGGCACAACAGATGTCTCACAGAGCTAATTGACCCAGAACGCTCTGAGTTATGGAACAAAGTATGCATCGCCCTTTCTCTGTTATACCTTATTAATACACTTTATAAAACATTGTATATCATTCAATAAATACAAGAGAACCAATTCCATTGGCAGCCATACATGTCCACGCCATGATACTACCACCACCATGCTTCACTGATGATATGGTATGCTTTGGACCATGAGCAGTTCCTTTCCTTCTCCATACTCTTCTATTCCCATCACTCTGGTTCAAGTTTATCTTTGTCTCCTCATCTGTCCATAGGATGTTGTTCCAGAACTGTAAAGGCTTTTTTAGATGTTGTTTGGCAAACTCTAATCTGGCCTTCCTGTTTTTGAGGCTCACCAATGGTTTACATCTTGTGGGGAACCCTCTGTATTCACTCTGAAGTCTTCTCTTGATTGTTGACTTTGACACGCATACACCTTCCTCCTGCAGAGTGTTCTTGATCTGGCCAACTGTTGTGAAGAATGTTTTCTTGACCAGGGAAATAATTCTTCGGTCATCCACACAAGTTTTCCGTGGTCTTCCGGGTCTTTTGGTGTTGCTGAGCTCATCGGTGCGTTCTTTCTTTTTAAGGATGTTCCAAACAGTTGATTTGGCCACACATAATGTTTTTGCTATCTCTCTGATGGGTTTGTTTTTTCACCCTAATGATGGCTTGCTTCACTGATAGTGACAGCTCTTTGGATCTCATATTGAGAGTTGACACTAACAGATTCCAAATGCAAATAGCACACTTGAAATTAACTCTGGACCTTTTATCTGCTCCTTGTAAATGGGATAATGAGGGAATAACGCACACCTGGCCATGGAACAGCTGAGCAGCCAATTGTCCCATTACTTTTGGTCCCTTAAAAAGTGGGAGACACATATACAAACTGTTGTAATTCCTACACCATTCACCAGATTTGGATGTAAATACCCTCAAATTAAAGCTGAAAGTCTGCAGTTAAAGCACATCTTGCTTGTTTCATTTCAAATCCATTGTGGTGGTGTATAGAGCCAAAAAAAGATTAGAATTTTGTCGATGTCCCAATATTTATGGACCTGACTGTAGGTCAGATTACTTGAAGCACTGCCTGAGAGTTGTACAGTTATTTCTATAACATGGAGTTTATTTCACTTCTTTAAGAATGTACCACCTTGTTAGCAGAGACTCCCCATTGTGCTGACTCCCCATTGTGCCCTAGGTGCACGCTGAGACCAGGAGGGCTAATTTATTTGTTCCAGAGATGCGAAAAATGGTCTAATACTCACAAGATGTGTTTTGATATCATTATTCGATTACATTGCTCAAAAATTCAAAAAAAAAGTCAAAAATTGGTCTACTGGGAACTTTGACGCTTTCCTGTGACAAACCTCATCAGCAATAGGCAGAACCAGGAACACACTTGAACAACAGTGGCTACCACCCACAACATGCCCTTTGATAGAAAAGCTGAGCCCCATCTTACACTTGGAAAGCTTAACCCAGGGATAGTTCTCACAAGTTTGAACAGATTTGGTGGGAATGGCTTGCTGACTCCCAACCTTGCATCGCCTGCTTTAATCCTTAACAGACTTTCGGGCAAGAACAGTCCCCAGAGTAGATTAATGATCTGTTAACACTCTCTATTGAATCCTTTACTGTTATGTACGATTGGTAAATGAGTGCGTGGACTACCATTCTGGTTTTGTAAGTAATGGCACCGTTCTTTATTACTTGATTTGTTCTTTCTATTCAGTTTGCACCCATACAATTCACATTAATATGTCATACTTTCTGGTTGTGTTTTTTGAAGTTCTTGCATGCTTCTCTGTGATTAGTAGTGAGTAGGTTGTACTTTTACTCCATTTGACTCTGTAAACCATGTTTTATCTTGCTTACGTTTTTTTTTTTTTTTTTTTCTGTAATTATAAAATGTGATAAATGAAGAATGTAGTTACTCTCCAATAAAAGCTTTGTAGTGGTGCACTTTTGACTTCCAACACCCGTTCCCCCATTTGTTTGATATGTTTTGGTTTCACACCTACTGTAACTTGCAATAAGCACTGTCTTGCTTTTTGTCTTCCCAACGACATATGGATGTGTATTTATGACTACCTGTACAACGGTCCTTTTGTACCTTGTTAAAATTATTGGAAAAGAAAAGCTTCTTGATGGGAGGGGGGAGGAAACGCAGAACCCTAGAGATGTTTGTACCTACCTTCAAGCATAGAACTCTTGAATATGAAAGTTATGGCAGCTCGTGCACCTTTTTGTAGTGGCCCAGAATGGGACAGTGAGTGGGTGGACCAGGGCTCTCATATATTTGAAGGTACTGTACCCATGTATCCAGTTCAGCAGATAAAGTAATAAAGGTTTTCTTGTTTTATGAACTTAGAAGCCCCTTTTTGCTTTACGTTAATGTCATCCCATTCTTCTATAGATAAATTAGGCATGTGGAACAATAATTTAGCAATATTTTTGTAACTGCTTTTTTCTTTTTTCTTTTTTCCATAGCTTTATCACTGGGTCTGCAGTTGCTCCTGGATATTTCTCAGTGGAAACATTGCATGTTGTTCTTGTTCTGAATGGCAGAGAGGAAGTAAAGATTTCTTTTGCTACTCAGTGGCTGCAGTATGCACAGACATTGGTTGAAAACCACAAGGTCCACCATGTTGCTGTAGTAATGCTAGGAAACGAACAGTGCAATAATGACTGGATCCTTCCATATTTGAAGCAGAATGGAGGGTTTGTGGAAATTCTATTTCTTGTCTATGACAGTACTTGGATTAATAAAGAGAGTATTTTTCAGTGGCCACTAGGAGTTGCTACGTAAGTATGTCAATGCTCCAACACTGCTTACAAAATTGTTTTCTGATGTAAGTTCTGCCTTCTTTATATCATATCAACATTTTTACAGGTATCGAAATTTTCCAATTGTTGATCCAAATTGGTCATTGGTTCATGATTCCAGGCCATACTTATGCAACTTTCTGGGAACTGTATACAACAACTCATCTAGAGAGGTTCTTTTGGAGGTTATAAAGAAAGAGGGATTTGATCAGCTTTGTTGGATCTCGCCCAGAAATCAGTAAGCTGACAAATTTTATGCTTTACTAATTTACGTTAATTGCCTCACAACTGTTGTCATGTTATTTGTAGAGGCGCACACACATATTTAAAGTGCATATAAACCTTAGCGGTGAACTTTTTTTGCTCACTTTTGGTGTGTTCAATAGCTGCCTTAACCGCCAGCAAAGCGCCACTGCAGCGGCGCTTTGCGGGTCGTTTTAACCCTTTTTCAGCCGCTAGCTGGGGTTAAAACTGCCCCGCTAGCGGCCGAAAACCCCCGCAAAAACAACGGTAAAGCGCCGCTAAAAATAGTGGTGCTTTGGCGCTGACAACCCAGTGTGACAGGAGCCAAAATAATAAATGACAATACCAACAATAAACTACATAAAAATCCAGATCACAAACCAGATTAAATTCTCACATCCAGCACTCACAGAGAATTATATAATTTGATGGCCACAGGCAAAAATGATTTCTAAGAACTAGTAAGCTACAATATAATATATTTTTGTTTGTGCATTTAGATAAGCTTTAAGAGCAGTTAATGTATTTATATAATAAATTATATATATATATATATATATATATATATATATACATACATACATACATACATACATACATACATACATACATACATACATACATACCTTGGGCATTATTAACAAAAGTATTGAAAAGACGTTTATCTCTTGTAATGCCACCACAAGAGTTCATTGTCTGTTCACATGTACAGCTTAGTTTTTTTTTTTTTTTTTTATGTCCGTCTGTGCTTAGACTCTGGACATCAAAGTACTTACCCCTTTAGGACAGCAATTCACATATATGCAGTGGCAGGGTGGGTGCCTGAAGGATCCTTCCCACTGTCTAAAGCTGCCCACACTGTCACTGGAACTTTTCCATTTGGGTGGGAGCTATCACATTTTGAATGCATTTATCAGTGGCTTGTCACTTACTGATCATAGTTTTTCTTTGCATGAAGATAAAAAAACATCTGTGTGAAGCAGTCCCCTTCAGCCCCCCTAATACTTGAGCCTCATCTCGATCCAACTATGTTGCACGAGAGCCACAAAACCTGGGGACTCTCCCTTCTGATTGGCTGAGACTCCGCATTGGGTGCCATTGGCTCCTGCTGCTGTCAAATCAAAGTCAGTGAGCCAATGAGAGAGAGGGGGTGGGGCAGAGCCCCAGCCAATGGACACACAGAGCAGCAGCTTGGCTCAGGTGCCCCCATAGCAAGCTATTTGCTGTGGGGGCACTCGGCAGGGAGGCGGGGCCAGGAGCACCAGCGAGGGACATGAGAAGGGGAGGATCCGAGCTGCTCTGTGCAAAACCATTACACAGAGCAGGCAAGTATTACCTGTTTTTTTTTTTGTTTTTTTTTTAAATAACAAGACTTTATCACTTTAAAATGTCCTGTTGTTGTCCTTTTGAGGCAACGGTCATGAAAATGTGTAATCTATATCTCTTACTGAAAAGCAGTGGCAGCCTGTCCATACGGGGCGCAGGGGTGACACCCCCCCCCCCCCCCCAATCCATTCGACTGGCCCCTAATCCACATGCAGGGAGCCGGACGCATGGATTTGAATGAGGTGTGTTTTTTTTTTTTTGAAGCACATAAGCCCACCCAGTTGTGTGACAATAGCGAATTTATATTCGCTATTGTCTTTCTGGTTCTCCTCCCGACCAATCGGAAGCGTGTCCTGAGACCTGATTGGCTGGGAGTCTTGGGACTCCAGGCCAAGGTAAAGGCGGGGATCACCGCCTTCCCATCCATCTCATGCTCAGCCCATACAAAGCAATGTGGGGCTGACAAGGGACGCATCTGTCAGCGGATTTTCCCATGTAATCGCCTATGGAGTGATTACCTGCTGTTAAGGAGAGGTGATCTCCTCTGTACACAGTGTGTTTGCACCCAGAGGCGATCAAGTGTCCCTAACCACAGGTAATCGCTCCATGCACAATCACATCTGAACACTGGCAGACAGTATAACTTGTCTTAAACTGTTTTGAGCAACATAGTTTAAAAGGAAAGATGAGTTGACTGTTAACTTGCTTTCTAATAAAGTGTGTTATTTTCCCTGCTGTTGGCAGTGGATGAATTGGATTCATTTTACATGAGTAAGTCATGAACATTTGTGTTTTGTGTTTCGGAACAGGTGGCAACCGCAGGAGACAAATGAGAGTTTTAAAAGTTACAACGATGCACTGCTACAAAGTGACCTTACATTAAGCCCAGTAGGAATAAATACAGAGTGCTATAGAATTTATGAAGCTTGCGCTTATGGCTCTGTTCCTGTAGTAGAAGATGTGATGACACCCGGGAATTGTGGAAACTCTTCCGTGTACAACAATGCACCTTTGCGGTTACTGAAGTTATATGGAGCACCGTTTATTTTCGTAAAGTCTTGGAAAGAGCTTCCTAGCATTATAAATAAAGAAAAGAACATGAGTTTACAAGAGAAAATCCAGAGGAGGAAACATATTTTAGAATGGTACAGACAATTTAAATTAAAACTGCAGAAAAAGTTTACTGAAACACTTGAGAAGACTTTTCTGCATAATGATACGTGAAGGATAATTTGGTCAAAAGGATGATTTGACTTTGAATTATGTTTATGGTGGACATTGTACTTGCACTAATGCCCTCTAGTGGTTTATTTCAGAATCCTTAGAAAAACTGCCACCAGTGTGTCTCCGTAACAGTTTACAGTGCTATTGGTTCTGTGCTTTTAAACTTCAAACACATTTCTTAATCTCACTATAAACCTAGGACTGCAGCTGGGATCAGGTAAATGTGGTTATTTATAAATTCTTTACATTACTCTGGGAACGTTTTCAAGATGTAAATCGTAATAAACTATTAAATACCTCCTGCATTGTAAAATGACTTGATGTGTGTTAACCACTGGAATACCATCTTGTATATATCCGGTTATTACCTGGCCATTTTTCAGTGCTGTGATAGTTAGAAAATTAATTTGGGTACATTATCACATGACCAAGTAATTGTCAATCATTTTTTGAGACAGAGCTTTCTTTTGGTGGTGTTTGATAAGCAATGTTTTTATTTTTTATTTTTTTTTTTACTATATTAGAGAAAAAGACAAAAAAACATCAAAGAAATTTGGGGGTTTAAGTCATTTTCTACCAAGAAAAAAAGTAGATTTTTACATACAGTATATCTGAGAAGTGTCAGAATTGGCCCAGTTGGCAAGTGGTTAAAATATTAAAGGTATCCACAGTGTAAAATGGGTTGATGCGTTTTAAGACAGTAACCTACATTTTCTACCGATGGTTTTGGCATACAGGCTAGTATATATCTGTTCCTGGAAGCTGTTCTGAGGTAAAGTAGATTACTGCTCCTGGCATAAACTACTTCCAGTCTGGGCCAATACTGACTTTTTCACATACGTGCTAAAATCAGCTTCTTTTTTTTTTTGCCAGAAAATTACTTTAAAATTCAATAAAATTCAAAAATGTAATACTTCAAACTTATATTTTCTGAAATTCAGCAAGTGCCATGGATAATAAACTGGTTACCGCAATTTTTCATGTTGCATGATATTTGTAAAGTCCTTTTTATCAAACATGATTTTTCAGGAACAAAAAAATTCACTTCAATGCATTTTAGTGCACATAAACACAATATAATACCAATTATGTCCATAGTGACTGGCAGTGGTTAAAGGAAACTTCTACTTTGCTCTTTGAGGGTAAAGTAAAACGTTTCTATGGATGGCCCACCCCTGCACTACTAATGCTTGCATTTCATTCACTCTGCCCCCATCCCAGAAACCTGAAAGTGTCTCCAAGTTCTCATTTGAAGCTGTGGTGGGGTTGAGGACTTTCTCTGTGACAGTGCTCAAGCCTGGCAATTAGCCACTCAGACTCCCAACATGGCATGTGGGAAGAATGGGGAAGAGGGTCCTATACTTACCCCCCCCCCCCACATTAGGAAGAACCTGGCATTTCATGGGGCTCTGGTGGAACAGTGGAGGGGCAAACTATCCAGTGAACCTCTTCCTTGCCTGATATTGCCAAAGTGCAATCTCTCGTTAAATTAAGTCAAAACAAATGCAAACCAAGTGTTACTTGATGGTGGTAGGTTATAAAGCTGTATCTCATTGCATACAGTAAATTATAATAATTTGGTCAGTTTTATAATCAAGCAATGTATATAAAAATATTTTTGTTTTTATACATACATAACCATCCCAAGACTGCAGTGTGTGTGTGTGTGTGTGTGTGTGTGTGTGTGTGTGTGTGTATATGTATTTATTATTATTTATTATTATTATTATATATATATATATATATATATATATATATATATATATATATAGTGCCTTGCGAAAGTATTCGGCCCCCTTGAACTTTTCAACCTTTTGCCACATTTCAGGCTTCAAACATAAAGATATAAAATTTTAATTTTTTGTGAAGAATCACCAACAAGTGGGACACAATTGTGAAGTGGAACGAAATCTATTGGATATTTTAAACTTTTTTAGCAAATAAAAAACTGAAAAGTGGTGCGTGCAAAATTATTCGGCCCCTTTACTTTCAGTGCAGCAAACTCACTCCAGAAGTTCAGCGAGGATCTCTGAATGATCCAATGTTGTCCTAAATGACTGATGGTGATAAATAGAATCCACCTGTGTGTAATCAAGTCTCTGTATAAATGCACCTGCTCTGTGATAGTCTCAGGGTTCTGTTGAAAGCGCAGAGAGCATCATGAAGACCAAGGAACACACCAGGCAGGTCCGTAATACTGTTGTGGAGAAGTTTAAAGCCGGATTTGGATACAAAAAGATTTCCCAAGCTTTAACTATCCCAAGGAGCACTGTGCAAGCGATCATTTTGAAATGGAAGGAGTATCAGACCACTGCAAATCTACCAAGACCTGGCTGTCCCTCTAAAATTTCAGCTCAGACAAGGAGAAGACTGATCAGAGATGCAGCCAAGAGGCCCATGATCACTCTGGATGAACTGCAGAGAACTACAGCTGAGGTGGGAGAGTCTGTCCATAGGACAACAATCAGTCGTACACTGCACAAATCTGGCCTTTATGGAAGAGTGGCAAGAAGAAAGACATTTCTCAAAGATATCCATAAAAAGTCTCGTCTAAAGTTTGCCACAAGCCACCTGGGAGACACACCAAACATGTGGAAGAAGGTGCTCTGGTCCGATGAAACCAAAATCGAACTTTTTGGCCACAATGCAAAACGATATGTTTGGCGTAAAACCAACACAGCTCATCACCCTCAACACACCATCCCCACTGTCAAACATGGTGGTGGCAGCATCATGGTTTGGGCCTGCTTTTCTTCAGCAGGGACAGGGAAGATGGTTAAAATTGAGGGGAAGATGGATGCAGCCAAATACAGGACCATTCTGGATGAAAACCTGTTGGAGTCTGCAAAAGACCTGAGACTGGGATGGAGATTTATCTTCCAACAAGACAATGATCCCAAACATACAGCAAAATCTACGAAGAAATGGTTCACAAATAAACATATCCAGGTGTTAGAATGGCCAAGTCAAAGTCCAGACCTGAATCCAATCGAGAATCTGTGGAAAGAGCTGAAAACTGCTGTGCACAAACGCTCTCCATCCAACCTCACTGAGCTCGAGCTGTTTTGCAAGGAAGAATGGGCAAGAATTTCAGTCTCTCGATGTGCAAAACTGATAGAGACATACCCAAAGGGACTTGCAGCTGTAATCGCAGCAAAAGGTGGCTCTACAAAGTATTAACGCAAGGGGGCCGAATAATTTTGCACGCCCCACTTTTAATTTTTTTATTAGTTAAAAAAGTTTCAACAATCCAATAGATTTTGTTCCACTTCACAATTGTGTCCCACTTGTTGGTGATTCTTCACAAAAAATTAAAATGTAATATCTTTATGTTTGAAGCCTGAAATGTGGCAAAAGGTTGAAAAGTTCAAGGGGGCCGAATACTTTCGCAAGGCACTGTGTGTATGTGTATATATATATATATATATATATATATATATATATATATATATATATACATACATACATACATACATATACACACACACACGTTGCAGCTTTGGAGTGGAGTGGAGTGGAGTTCATGATTCTTTTTCATGAAAGTGGCCAATTAGCCACTGGATCACTTCCAGAAGCAGCGACAGGTGTTTCTTGGGCTTACTGTTCTTATCAGTGTGCCTGGGAAACGATCCAACGGTTCACCCGGCTTGCCATAGTGGTGAACAGACAGATCACTCATAAGGTACATATTTGCTACATTCAATGCAGTAGTATAGTCCTGGCAAAAGGACCCACAGAAGTCCATGGAAAAAACAAACACAGGAAAAGGTGGATCAAAGAAGACAAAACAAAAAGGCCTAGTAAAATATATCCTATAGTCAAGCCATTCTTTCCTAACCAGAACGAACACCCACCCAAATAGAGGGTGGTTGAAGTTCAAATGGGAGTCATGTAGAAAAAACATGGCCTACAACCCACCCTATTGGCCAACTTAATCATACAAATAATGTATGAATTAAGTGTAGTCCTATTTTCTGCCTGTATACCACTGGAGTGTGTGGGATTTACTTACTTTGAATAAGGCAATAATGGTAAAAACCTTTTTTGGTAAGGCTGGTTTCACACTATAGCGCTGCTTTCCCGTCGTTTTAGCCGCGGTATACGGCCCTATCCCCCCCGCAAAGCGCTTTCCCGGCAGTATTACCGATGTATCCCATCGATTTCAATGGGTAGGAGCGGTGAATACACCACTCCAAAGATGCTGCTAGCAGGACTTTTTTTTACTGTCCTGCTAGCGTACCGCTCCAGTGTGAAAGCCCTCCGGCTTTCATACTGGAGTTAAAGGAGCCGCTTTTTTCAGGCGCATTACAGGCACTATTTATAGCGCCTAAAAAAAAAAAAAAAAAAAAAAAAAGTGTAGGTGTGAAAGGGGCCTAATGGTAACAACCTTGGTGTGTGTGTGTGTGTGTGTGTGTGTGTGTGTGTGTGTGTGTGTGTGTGTGTGTGTGTGTGTGTGTGTGTGTGTGTGTGTGTGTGTGTGTTTTATCTACTGTTAAGGCCTGGTTCACGCTATTGCAGGTTTCTTGGCCTGCGTTCGCCCAGGAATGGCAGCCCATTCATTTTAATGGGCTGCCGTGCCTGCATTTCCCACAGATAAATGGTTCATAGTTCCCACACCTGCAAACACCCTGCGGTTTGAGATGCGTGGGGGTACCATTAGGAATGAATGGGAGCCCTGTGCGATTTATTTATTTATTTATTTTTTAAGGTCGCTCATTTTGACTGCGGGTACAGCCGCGAATCCCACAACTGCAACCACCCGCAAAAGTGTGAATTAGGCCTTTTAGGTAGTGATTTTGTGTTTTATTTGCCAGAACTAAATAATAATCTTTTGGTTCTGAAAGTTTTAGCAGCTACCTACATTACAGTTCTAACAGTAGTTACTTACATATTGGAACCACACCAGACGTCCACTTTGTAGAAGTCTGAAGGTCTTGATCTGAGTGTCATATACAGTAGATAGAGGCTGGTTTTAGTTCCTGTTGTTTTGGGGGGGTTTTCCCATGGACTTATGACCTGGCCTTGCCATTAGCAATCATTACATGCAATTTTATATGCTTTTTAGAAATGCCCTACTATATTTATATAAATCCAGGTTTGACAATGTGAATGAGGTTTTACGGCACACTTCAGGTAGTTGAAATATTTTTCTGTGTTTAAAAAAATATTACTGACTTTTTAAAAGTACCAGTATATGTGAACCCTTACATTGTGAAACAACCCATTCAGTTTAAAATGGAAATGCAAGGCAAAACATTTGTGTGTTTGTATTTATACTGTATATATGCCTGGGGTTTATTTTTTGCAGTACACTGCACATCCTTTGTTCTCAGCTGCTTTACTGGCTTGGAGAGGTGGGGGAAGAGACTGCAGGGGGGCATGTCAGCGGAGAGTGAACCAGAAATACGCAGATTTTCCCAGTGAATGGCTGTACGGGGGGTGGTGCCTGTCAGCACAAGTCTGACCACTGGTGGACAAGCAGGCTGCCAGCACAGCCAGAAATTGACCATACTGGGAAGAATGTGCTTCTATGTCTAGCATGGTCAGTTTGAAATAGGAACGCAGGGGGACTGGCAGGATTACCAGGTATTTCACATGAAGGAAGCCCTACAAAGAGAACAGTATACTTTTCAACACAAGTACATGGTAAAATGGACACATATCGGGAATATGAAATGTTGGGGTAACAAACACTTTACCTGCAATTATACTGCCTCTTACTGGGGTTGGTTAATTGAAAAGAGACTTCACTGAGCATTTATTGTAAAAAATACATTTGCTGAAGATGTGTTAACTTCAATTATCCAATAATGTGCAAACAAAACTCTAGCTTTTGAAATCCTTCCTTTGCACATGATGAGTATGGTAAGTGAACAGTTTATATCCCTTTTGGTAAGTCAACACCGATTTCAGTTAAAGCTGATGTTAAATCTGGTTTTATATTTTGCCTTCACTACTTCATCCCTTCCCATCTTCAACATACTATTAAAATTTCTAATTAAAACCTTTTTGTTTTTATTACATACATTACCTTTTTAGATGTCATCACTGGGTTTCTGTGCTATTACATGCAAATCATCGCTGGTGGGAGGGAAAAAAAAAAGTATTTGATCCCCTGCTGATTTTGTCTGTTTGCCCACTGACAAAAAAAAATAAATGATTAATCTATAATTTTAATGGTAGGTTTATTTTAACAGTGAGAGACAGAATAACAACAAAAATATCCAGAAAAACACATTTCAAAAAAGTTATAAATTGATTGGCATTTTAATGCATGAAATAAGTATTTGATCCCCTATCACTGGGCAAGATTTTTATGCTCTGAGGTGTCTTCTATCCAGGTAATGAGCTGAGATTAGGCGCACTCTTAAAGGGAGTGCTCCTAATCTCAGCTTGTTACCTGTATAAGACGTCTGGCCACAGAAGCAATCAATCAGATTCCCTCCACCATGGTACAAGACCAAAGAGCTGTCCAAGGATGTCAGGGACAAGATTATAGACCTACACAAGGCTGGAATGGGCTACAAGACCATTGTCAAGTAGCTTGGTAAGAGGGTGACAACAGTTGGTGTGATTATTCGCAAATGAAAGAAACACAAAATAACTGTCGATCTCCCTCGGTCTGGGGCTCCATGCAAGATCTCACCTCCTGGAGTTTCAATGATCATGAGAACGGTGAGGAATCAGACCAGAACTAGACGGGAGGATCTTGTCAATTATTTCAAGGCAGCTGGGATCATAGTCCCCAAGAAAACAATTAGTATCACACTATGCCCTGAAGGAATGAAATCCTGCAGTGACCACAAGGTCCCCTTGCTCAAGAAAGCACATGTATAGGCCAATCTAAAGTTTGCTAAGGAACATCTGAATGATTCAGAGGAGAACTAGTTGAAAGTGTTGTGATCAGATGAGACCAAAATCGAGCTCTTTGGGAGGGAGGGGGGGGGGGGGGGGGGGGGGGGGGGGGGGGGTGGGGGGGAGGGGGGGGGGGGGGGGGGAATGCTGCCTATGACCCCAAGAACACCATCCCCACTGTCAAACATGGAGGTGGGAACATTATGCTTTGGGGGTGTATTTCTGCCAAGGGTAAAGGACAAATTCACATCAAAGGGATCATCAAATCTTGGATGAGGACCTCTTTCCCTCAGCCAGGGCATTGAAAATGGGTTGTGGATGGGTATTCCAGCATGACAATGACCCAAAACACACAGCCAATGCAACAAAGGAGTGAGCTAAAGGTTTGAGTTGCCAAACGTCAGCCTCAAAACCTTAATGACTTGGAGAGGATCTGCAAAGAGGAGTGGGACAAAATTCCTCCTGAAATGTGTGCAAACCTGGTGGCCAACTACAAGAAACTGACCTCTGATGGCCAACAAGGGAGTAAAGGGAGTGCTCCTAATCTCAGCTTGTTACCTGTATAAGACACCTGGTGGCCAACTACAAGAAACTGACCTCCGATTGCCAACAAGGGTTTTGCCACCAAGTACTAAGTCATGTTTTGCGAAGGGGTCAAATACTTATAAATTGATTCGCATTTTAATAAATTAAAATAAGTATTTGACCCCTTCGCAAAACATGACTTAGTACTTGGTGGCAAAACCCTTGTTGGCAATCAGAGGTCAGTTTCTTGTAGTTGGCCACCAGGTGTCTTATACAGGTAACAAGCTGAGATTAGGAGCACTCCCTTTAAGAGTGCTCCTAATCTCAGCTCATTACCTGTATAGAAGATACCTCGGAGCCAAAAATCTTGCTGATTGATAGGGGATCAATACTTATTTCACGCATTAAAATAGAAATGAATTTATAACTTTTTTGAAATGCGTTTTTCGGGATATTTTTATTGTTATTCTGTCTCTTACTGTTAAAATAAACCTACCATTAAAATTATAGACTAATCATTTCTTTGTGAGTGGGTAAATGTACAAAATCAGCAGGGGGTCAAATACTTTTTCTCTCACTGTACATAGCTTGCTGAAAACAGCATCCTCTTTAATCAAAAGAATTGAAATCCAATGGATGAAAGGGAGAAGGACCAGGGACAGTTCAGCTAGATGATACTGCATATTTTCCAGCAAGAAAATAAGGTAGGCTGTGTCTGCCCTGCTGAAGCTTCTAATGAATACTTAGTGTCACTAAACCCACATCATAAAAAAATATTAATAAATGTTATATTACATGCTGTTTCTACTCACTGCAAAAAAAAAACTGGTTGATCCTGCTGCTCTCTATTTCCACCTTCTGTTCATGTCCTTAATGCAGCTAGGGATTTTGCAGCAGTGGTAGCAACTCTCTACACATGCTCAGTTTTCAGTGCGTTTCTATGCTGAGCATTTCCTCCCTATCATATCTCAGCAGCCCATGTGACTATAGATTCACACATGTAGGCGTATACACAGTGGTAAATGACAGCCCACTCCTTTCCTCCTCCATGCCCACTAACCAGCTAAACATAATGGGGGCAGGATATTACATCTTGATTGTTGGAGACTTCACCTCCCTCTTATTCTAAGACACAGGTTGGAGGGGCGTGACACCTGGGACTAGCAGAAATCCGCCCACACCATGTTATTGCCAAAAAATAATAAACATTTGATTTCAAATATATATTTGTATGACAATTTAAAAGTTTATTGATACAGTTTTTTTTTTTTTTTTTTAAACGGAGAGCACTATTTATTTTTACTCTGTATTCTAAAGACAGCTTTTTCTAAGATTTTGAACATGAGACCAGCAGCAGAGGACTAGAAGCTCCTTCTGCCTCTGTTTCCTTGCAGACAGGCTGGGAAAGAGCTGGGTCATGTGACAGCTGTATATCGATTTTTTTGTTTTTTGTTTTATAATTACAGTGCCATCATCCACATACAGAAATAGAAGGGAAGATGTAAATTAAACATTGTGTGTTTAGTATCGCTTTAAGTAAATTATTTCAGATCTAGAGAGGAGCCTTCATAACCAAAGGACTGAAGGGAAGGCTGAAGTTCAAATTTAGCAATATTTATAGCAATCACTTTATAGACATCTCAAGTCTCCGGTGAGGTGCGAGAGCCTCCCGCTTTTCTGCGGCGGCTCCCGCAGACCTGCAAGCGCCTCCCGATCACCCGGGAATGATCGGTGCGGCGGGAAACAGCTGTGAAGACCGCAGATAGCTTCCTCTCCTAGCATCCCCTTCAACACTAAACAATCTGTCCTTGTAATTAGGGCTCTGGCTGGTGGCCATTTTGGACACTGTCCACTGCCCCAACCCCCCTACCCCCAAAAAGCATTGTGAAAAAAACCTAAGAAACTAATGAAATTGTAAAAAAATCAATTATTAAAAATAAAAGAAAACTGACACCGTCTACTGCCACATACCACCAACCCCATTCCCCAGAAGTACTGTGGAAAAATATTAAAAAGGTGATTTCAAAAATATTTTGGCCTGGGGGTTGGGCGGAGGTTTGGGTTGCGGGCGTGAAGCGTCACCTCCCTGACATGAGTTTTTGCAGGTTTAAAATTGTCTGACTTTAACAAGTTGGCTTTATTAATCTTCAGAGGACATCTTGATTCTGAGCCTGTCTTGAACGAACACTTGGTAGTGCAATCTAGTTTTGCAGGTATGATTGCTCTACACCAGGGATCCTCAAACTACGGCCCTCCAGCTGTTGCAGAACTACACATCCCACGAGGCATTGTAAAACTCTGACATTCACAGACATGACTAGGTATGATGGGAATTGTAGTTCCCGAACAACTGGAGGGCCGTAGTTTGAAGATCCCTGCTCTACACGGTTGTAATCTAGCCCAAAGGCAGAGACACAACAACATACTAAATCTATTGTGCATGAGAAATCCCCCTTTTATAACATTTCACAAGTCATTTACAATATGTCTGAACATCAAAGGCCATATGTATACCAGAATACATGCCCTTTCCTAAAAATTCTAATAAAGCCAGAAGAAAAGTCTCATCATTTAAACAGCAAACTAGAACCAGGCCATTGTAAAATAACACATTGCACACACACTTCATGATTACTGTTTTCTGTTACTGATACCCAAAGGCAAGTAGAAAAATCTTTGTGATGGCACCCACAGACATAAGCTGGAGCTTTCCTGATCTTAGTGTATTTTGCACATTTTTAAAAAATATGTTGCCTGTATTTATTTGTAAAAACACATGTCAAAGTTCAACTTGGTACAGCAGAGTGAAAGGAATTCGGCTAGTGTGGACTTTTTGTTCTATTGCTGAGGGGTGAGCACATGTAAAAGAACAAATAACACTGGTGCTGATTTTGGGCCATAACATTTCTTATTACACAGCAAGTGGACAATTTTATTGCAGGTTTTGCTTTACAGATGGCAGCAAAGACTGATTTGCCTTACCGCCTTTGTGCAGACCTACATAGCAGGAAATAAAATCTTGTTCTAAGCACCCCTTACTATGCACAGTGTAAGAGATTTACATTGATTTTGGAGTACCCTTGGCTCTGATTCACTGTGCAGGGAGAAATCATGGTAACTAGCCCCAAACATGCCGGTAAGAATGCTGCAGTCCAAGAGGGAATGGGTCCAAAAGCCTGGCACAGGAAGAACTGACTACATGCCATTTTCTAGCAGAAGTGCATGCGAAATATATTAATCAATGCATATGTTCACAAAATCTTTTTAGGGTGTTTTTATTTTTATTTTTTTAACTGTCATTTAATTAATGCAGACCATGTTCTGTTCTGAACAGCTATATTACCTTGAAGTTGAAGCAGCCTTTCTCAGCTTTTTCAACACAGTGGAATCCTTGAAATAACTTTCAGGTCTCGGGGGAACCCCTGCTTATAATTATTATATCTACAGCTCATGGGACATTAGTGTAAACAACAAGTTGTGGATATAAAACAAAGTAAAAGCAATGTGACATATTTCGTAATTTTTTTTTTTATAGTTTTTATTTAATTTTTTTTCATTATACAACAAAACTCAAAAACACAAAACATTTCTATCAAATAACCCCACCAAACAAAAAAAAAAAAGAAAGAAAAGGATTAATATTAACACCCACCAGACTACACTTCGACCATTACTCAGGACCCTCCATCAAATCAGACCCAATTCACCCCCCTTCTCCCAGATAAGGTTAGCAGCATTATGAAACTAACCAAAATATTAAATTAAATTATTACGCCTTAAAGGCACATATATACATATGCATAATGAAGGGGGGGATAAATTGGGACTTTAAATGAGACGTATGGATAGGTGTATAGGCTATCAAGGCTGCATATTTGTATACGGTTAAAGGGGGTTAAATAGCATTTCTAATTATGGATAATAATAAATTATATAAGAGTCGCCCACTTACATCAGAGTCCACAGAGTTTCCCTTTACATCTGAATCTGAAGAGTTCCCCTTTGCATCTGAATCTGCAGAGTTCCCCTTTACATCTGAATCTGCAGAGTTCCCCTTTACATCTGAACCCACAGTGTTCCTCTTTACATCTGAACCCACAGAGTTCCCCTTAACATCTGAATCTGCACAGTTTCCCTTTACATCTGTATCCACAGAGGTCCCTTACACTGTAAGGTTGGACTCTGTGGACTCTGATTTAAGGGAGAACACTGCTGTATGAGGGAACTCTGACATAAGGGGGAATGCCCAACTGCCACCCGACACCTCCTGCTCTGGGATGGTGGGTCGGCAAGCCCAGATTGCGGGTTCCCGACCCACCATCCCTGAGCATCAGTGTAAAAGAACGGAGCTGGTGTTCTGTCACGAACAGTCCGGCTATCACCAAGTGTCCACTGTGTACTGCGCATGCGCAGTACGGAGCATAAGGATTTTCGGAAAATCTCTGAAGATCGACGGCGCCTGCGCCGTGAGTCGAGGTGTAAGCCCCACCATCCAAGTGGACATAGGGCTACAGAAACTTAGAGGGCCCCTTGCGGGCTCGCCACGCTTCGGGCACGGCCTCGATACGCTCGGCTCTTTTATATTCTAACTCTATGTCCACTTGGATGGTGGGGCTTGGAAGTGGACTCACGGCGCAGGTGCCGTTCATCTTCGGCAATTTTCGGAATCTGGGTGTCCTGTTGTGATGGGGGACAGAAAATGATAGTACACCGGCACTAGAGGAAGCAGAGCCAATGCTTCCTGTATAGTGCCGACTCCTGTCACATGCAGAGTGATACCAAATGTACTCCACCTGTGACAGGATCCAGCACGATACAGGAATACTCTCTACTGCAGCCACATGCTTCCTCCTGTCACACTGATGATCAGGAATGGCGGGTTTGGAAACCCATGATCTGGGACATCAGCCACCAGGTATACACGACAGCAGTACCCACTAGCAGTACCAGCCAGCAATACCCGCCAGTAGTACCAGTCAGCAGTACCCGCCAGCAGTTCCAGACAGCAGTACCAGCAAGTAAGAAACCAGCCAGCAGTACCCCCCAGCAGTGCCAGCCAGCAGTACCCCCAGCAGTACCAGCCAGCAGTACCCCCCCAGCGGTACCAGCCAGCAGTACCCCCCCCCCCCCAGTAGTACCCATCAGCAGTAACAGTCAGCAGTACCCACCAGCAGTACCAGCCAATAGTACCCGCCATCAGTACCAGCCAGCAGTACCAGCCAGCAGTACCCGCCAGCAGTACCCATCAGCAGTACCAGCCAGCAGCACCCACCAGTACCTGCCCTGGAGGACAGCCAGCAGCACCCGCCAGCCATACCCGCCTGGGGAACAGCAGCAGCCAGTGATATCTGCAGGAATCCTAAGGAAGAAGTGATGATTGAGGTCAGTTTAGGTGCAGGTAAACCGCAGTGCATCAGTGTGAAAGCAGCCTTAGGCCCCTTTCACACGATCGGTCCGATCGGGTTCACCTATCTGTTTTTCATGCGGACCCAAACTGACTCTCCATTCACTGGTTTTATGACTAATACTGTTTTAAATTATATATTTTGTAATAAATTATATATATTTTTTTAATTATTACTTGTGGTTGTGCTTGCCTTATGACAGAAGTATCCATCCTTAAAAATCCCAATTATTTTCGAGGGACAGATTTTGATCTGTTTCCTCTTAAAATACATACCAACATCATCAGTGCCAAGTGGACAAGATAAGCCAGCGCCCAGGGCGTGGATGGCAAACTGCACACCAAGTGGAGGGGGCAGAGCTAATAATGGCACAGTGGTGCCCTGCAGGAAACTGAATAGTTTAGGATCAGTGCACAAATAAGGGGGCTTACAGTAGTGAAGGAAAAAAATGTCCCTGTGTCGGTGGTGTTACTGGAATAGTGCCTCAAGGGCCAGATAAAGGCAAGCACAAGGCTGCAGTTTGGAGACCACTGGCTTAGGCCATACTCCATTTACATCTGGATAAGTTGGTCACGTACTAGCAGTGTTGGTCATCTTACTTTAAAAAAGTAATTAGTTAAGTTACAAATTACTTCTCCCAAAAAGTAATTGCGTTAGTAACTCAGTTACTACATTGGAAAAGTAATTAGTTACGCAGCAAAGTAATTGACTTTTTTTTTTAAATATTCTATACGTGTAACTAAGGGGCGGGTCTAGTACTACTGTAAGCAAGGGGCACATTTATTATTATTGTTATATATCGTGTAACCAAGGGGCTGCTCTATTATTACTCTAACCAAGGGGCAGATCTGTTATAGCGTGTAAGCAAGGGGCGGGTCTATTATTATTATATTGTGTAGGGGGCGGATGGCTACAGAAGAGGGCGAATGTTAAATTAATGGGCAGAGCTCGATATATAACAATAATAATAAATGCGCCCCTTGGTTACAGTAATACTAGACCCGCCCCTTACTTACACGATAGACGCCCCTTGCAGAGTAGCATGAGCATCAGGAGCGTGCGGCATCGCCTCGTACAATTACATGTTAACTGCACCTGCGCTGTGTAGAATTCACTCAGAGCTGCGCAGTACAGGGGGTCCTTATCTGGCGGGGGAACTTTTTCGGCAGGACACCGGAATTGCACTACTGCCATCTAGTGGCGGTAGATGTAATTGGGGTAACTAAGCCAAAGTAATGGGAACTGAGTTACCATGAGGGGAAAAGTAATCAGTTAGATTACTCGTTACCCTCTAAAGTAACTGCGTTAGGTAACTCAGTTTATTTTAACTCAGTTACTTACATCACTGCGTACTAGCAGGTTATAATTAGTTTTTGAACTTTTCAGGAAACAAATGTGAATTGTGTGTAGGTAGTTTTATGGAATGAGGTATTTTCTTGTGTTGCCTGACTATCAAACATCTAGAGTTACACACATCAATGTCCCTCTTTAAATGCCAATCTTAAGGACCTCCCATGAGAAAAGACATAAAAATATGAGATGAAATAGCAATAATAGCATACACCATTTCTGATGTTGCTTTGCTTTGCAGTCAATAAATAAGAAGCTGCTTATTATTCATCAGATCTAACAAATGACTTGGCCCAGGCATTGGCTGTGGCTTGAATTGAGAATCTGTCCTTGCTTTTGAACACAGGGAACTTATTTCTCTTCTGTAGTTGCTTTGGAAAGAAAAATGCAAAACAAGTGAAAAAAGTTACTTTGATATGTTAAAAGGATCTAAAGTTTTAAAAACAAACGGAAGTCTTGATTTCAGACCTAACATGAAATATTCATTTCAGGATGTGCATCCTAATGTACGGTTTGGTAATGATCAGTGTCTGTAAACATAAGCACAAGTTAAAGCTTTAATTTAGTTATATTTTCAGAGGGAAGGGGGGAATATAGCACCAAACACATTAGTTAACTCTAATGGTGGGTATCCCATGTCCTGCACATTGTTGCTTCATGTAAACATCCCCCCTTCCTCCCTTCATGCTGCCAGATACTGCCCAGTGATGTTCTGGTGCTGCAGGAGTTAACGCGGAGTTCCACCCTAAAGTGAAACTTCCGCTTATCGGATTCCTCCCCCCTACGGTGCCACAATTGGCACCTTTCAGGGGGGAGGGGGGTGCAGATACCTGTATAATACAGGTATCTGCACCCACTTCCGGGACGAGATAGCCGGAGCTGTCCCGCCCATATCTGAAGATGCCCCATTGTGTCTTGGGAAAACACAGTTCCCAGGACACAACGGGGACCAGTAGAGAAGCGCAGCGCGACTCGCGCATGCGCAGCAGGGAACCGGGCAGTGAAGCTGTTGTGTCTTCACTTCCTGATTCCCTGACAGAGGATGGCGGCGGGGCAGTGAGAGACGAGCAGTCTCACATTCTGCCGACACCGCTGGACCCTGGAACAGGTAAGTGCCCATTTATTAAAAGTCAGCAGCTGCAGTATTTGTAGCTGCTGACTTTTAATATTTTTGGTGCTGGTGGCCATCCTCTTTGATAACAGTGATGGTGAAGAAATTGTGCCACTCACCTGCCTCTTTCTTCCCTTTCTTCTGCCATTCACAAAACATATATTATATTTGTCTGACAATGCAATGTGATTAAATGTGTTGGTTCACTCAAATTTATTAACTGAAACAGAAACAACTGCATAGAGAGGCTAATGCTTGGCAGAGGCCAACCATACCAGAAGAGTGAGGTTGGTGGTTTAATCTTCAAATTTCACACAAACACAAAAATGAACATTACCATCAGACACAAGGCAGTCATCCTGCAAGTCTCTCCAAGGAGAAAGCTTGCAAAATACAAATACCTCCCAACTGTCTCTCTTTTGGAACTAAATCCTCCTGTCCCTTTTTCCTTCTCAGTTGTCCCTCATTTTGGACAGATGTCTAATGCCGCGTACTCACGGTCGGAATTCTCGTCGGAAAAAGCTCTGATGGTTTTCCCGTCGGAATTTCGCTCAAACTGTCTTGCCTACACACGGTCACACCAAATTCCGACGGTCAATAACACCACGACATACAACACGTTTGACTGCACTATAAAAGGGAAGTTTAATGCTTCTGAGCATGCGTCGAACAGTTTCCGAGCATGCGTCGGAATTTTGCGTGTCGGAATTGCATACACACGATCGGAAAATTCGATAGAAAGGTTTTCCGTCTGGAAAATTAAGAACAGGTTCTCAATCCAAAGTCCATCGGAAATTCCGACAGAAAAAGACCGTTTGAAAAAAACGATGAAAAGCTCCCATCGGAAATTCCGACCGTGTGTACGCGGCATAAGTGTTGCACTACACTAAGCTCCCAATCACACTTTCTTCTCATTTCCCTAATGCCTGATTACGCAGAATCCCATCTTTCTGTTTGTTCCTGTTAATGCTTGTTCACTCCGTCGATCTATGCTGTACACCCTATGCTCAAAAAAAAGTACATGAACTTTTTTTTTGTGTATGCAAGTGTTTTTGGTCCCGTAAACCTGTTTTTGGCAGGCAAGGATGGATCAGATGGCAGCAGGTGTCAGCGGACACTCCATAGAAGAGACTGGAGGGTCCGATCAGGTCCGCCTGAAAAACGGACGAACGGACCTGATCGGATCATCTGTGTGAAAGGGGCCATACTTTGTATTTCAATTAATCAGATTATGAGATTACATGGTGGAAGCAGAGAAGTGATAGATTTACGCAAGTAAGTTATGATTCTATCTTAACTATTGATCAAAATCTATTTCCCTGTGTGTGGAATACTGATCGAATGGGTTAACGCCTATAGATTGAATATTCCTATCGGAAATCAATCATGTAACAAAGTGTGTTTGGCAAACATGACAGAAGGCAGTTTGTTTGGTGAACAGCAGTACATAAGGGTAGATGTGTGCAGGCAGCAGTGAAGCACAGTGGAGGTTCCCTGCAGGTTTGGAGTGGTATTTTGCCAATGGCGATTTGGTAAGAATTGATGACCACTTCACTGCTGATAAATACAGGCAGATTCTTATCTATCATATAATATCATCAGGGAGATATCTGATTAGTCCCAGCTTCTTTCTGAAGCATAACAATAACTCAAAACATTGCCAAAATCATAAAAATCTGCAGAAAAAAGGAAGAACGAGTAATCCTATTACAGCTGATATGGTCCCATAGAGCCCTGATCTCAACATCATCAATCAAATCTAGGATTACATCCAGAGATAGAAGGAAGTAAGACAGCCAAAGTCTGTGATGGAACTGCAGAAAGTTCTCCAGGATTCCTCAGTACTTTTATAAACTTCACTTCTTTTACTAAATTTTCTACTTTAGTTTATTGGTCAATAATAACTATTCATAACATTATTTTTAAAGCATTACTACAATACAGCATTTTTGCCTAAAACATTAACACAGAACTGTATATAAAATGTTAAATTGATTTTGTAAAAAGGATGATATATTATGACTTGTAATATCTTTTTATATTAAACGTAATCATCCACTGAACAGCATTTGATGTTTCAAACCAACCTGACAGTGAGGGCCGACTTTGGAAGCTGGAATAAGAGGATGGGTAAAGTAGAGTTGGCTAACAGAATATATCAGCACCCTGTGTTATTTGTTGCTGTATTTCATGCACTGGGAGTAGGTAGGTAAAGGCTTAGTTAAAACTCATAAAAAATAACCAAAGCCACAGAACATAAGAGTCTTCTTTGGTGTTCATGTCTATATAGAGAACTGATTGAACCAAAAAGTTTCCAAGAGAAAAAGGAAAAAAAAATATAGGCCTATAATTAGTCAAAGGCAGTGGTCTCCAAACTGCGGGCCTGGGGCCAGATGCAGCCCTTTGCTTGCTTTAATGCGGCCCTTGGGTCACTATTTCATCCACTGATACCAACAATGAGGCATAATTCCCCTCACTGACATCAACAAAGGGGCACAATGCCCTCCAATGACACTTATGATGGGGCACAATTTCTCCCAATGACACTAACAATGGGGCCCAATGACTCCAATGATGGGACACAATTCTCCCAATGACACCAACAATGGGGTCCAACGACACCAATGATGGGGCACAATGCCTCCCAATGACACCAATGATGGGGCACTATTCCCCCCAGTGACACCTATGATGGGGCACAATTTCTCCCAATGACACTAACAATGGGGCCCAATGACTCCAATGACGGGACACAATTCCTCCCACTGACACCAACGATGGGACATTGTTTTTTCCAACTGTCTTCTGGACCTTTTCTACTCCCAATGGCCACAATCCGGCCCCCTAAAGTCTGAAGGACAGTAAACTGGCCTATTGTTTAGAAAGTTTGGAGACCCCTGGTCTAAGGGATGTACACACATATTTTAATGTGTTGCTGCTGTGACTATTTTTTTACATCATGCATGTCCAGATGAGGGAGCTCTTACACAATGAAATATCAGCAATCAAATCATACTGTACAGGCAGAACCACAGGATAAGTGACTTTTTATTTGCGAGCTGTATAAAATGAAATTAGATTTTAGGTTTTAGCATTGCATCTAGTCGTTTAATGAAAAGGGAAGTGCACTGAGACTGCCATATGAGCACTTCAATATCTAAATGAAAGAGCTTGCAAGGCAGGCTGACAATGCTCAAAATTAAAAAAAAAAATGTGTTGCGCTGTCCCTTTAAATACAAAGTGTCACAGTAATGAAATCTCAATGAAAGTAAACAGCAGCAAAAATATCAGTAAAAATAACAATAAACAAACTGTGCACCAATTGTGTATAAATATAAAGCACACAGAAAAGAGTGTCCATCAAGAGTGCAATATCATCAGTTTTCCACTACCAAAAGCACACAGTAGCAGCTTACCAGAGACTAAGACCACAGGTAATAAGAGGTCTTAGAAAGCTTAATTACACCAAGGCCCTCCATGAGTACTGCATAGGGGCCAGGCCAGATGGTAACCAACATAGGGGATTAAACAGAGGAACTCTATAGTGTACCATGAATTGGCATTCCATTTCTGTAAAACAGAGAGGTACTCAGGGCTGGTGTAAGGATTTTTGACAACCTAGGCAAACCTAAATTTGCTGCCCCCCCTTGGCTCCACCCCCTTTGCCCTGCCCATGTATACCCCACTTTTTTATGAAATGCCCATCAAATGCAGCCTCACCAGCGCCCATAAAATGCAGCCTCACCAGCGCCCATAAAAAGCAGCCTCACCAGCGCCCATCAAATGCAGCCTGCTAGCACCCATCAATGCAGCCTACTAGTGTCCATCAATTAATGTTTGCTTGCTTCCATTCATTCGTCGGGACACAGACGCGGTCTTCCGCCGATGCGCCTCTGACACTATGTGTGAACGGAGCGGCGGCTACCTGCTGATGCTGAGACTTAGTTGCTTGCTGCAGAGAGAAGAGAGTAGGAACACCAGTGGCTGGGCACCCTAGGCGACTGCCTAGTTTGCCTAGTGGTAGCACCGGCCCTGGAGGCACTCACATATTAAAACAAAAGAAACAGCATATCAACATGACATAATGCTGTCGCTCGACCAAGCAGGTGTAATGATGTCACTCCTAAGCTCCGCCCTGTGTGTTTAGTCACAACAGACATCATCCAGGGGCACAGAACAACAAACACAATGACAACACTGCTGGTAATTGTGAAGCAGTGGCTTTGTGTTGCCAGTCTGCAGAAGTAAGCACTGTTCTTGGCAGAATGTTTGGGTAAGAAGATTTGCAACAGGTTCACAAAAAATGTTCTTAAGCGCCATGTACACTAGCTTAAAAAAACACTGCTCCTAGAGGAGTTTAGCATTTTGCCTGTAGAAGCAACTAATATTATCCTATGTGTTCATGCACATTAGGTAGTCTAGAAGCATTTTTTTAAACTCATCATTTATAGGCAGGAAAAAAAACCTTCTGTTTTGCTTTCTTGAAAGAGTTTTTCTGGCAGAGAAATGCTAAACGCTAGTAAAAAAAACACTCAAAATTAGCATTTTTTTTCTGCCAAGAGCACTGGTGTTTTTTTAAGCTAGTGTGTATGGAGCCTTATAGTGTAGCTGATGTTTTCTTATAGATTTAAGATTAGGGATTAGAATATCCACTGCATTTCCATCTGTGTCCCTGTTGGGAGATTTACCCTCTCTACTTATACTTTGAACATTTTCACTGAAAATCAAAAAGTAAAAGAAAAACAAATTTTGCAGTACTAGTAGTGGTTATGGTGACTATCGGGGATTTCCCTCACTTTTAAAAAGATTTCCTCTTACTTCCTGTTGTGACTATAGGAAAGGAAGTGAAATCTCCCCAATGGGATACACCTTAAAGCATATAGCCACGGAATGTGTGAGTCAACCCCTGGCACACATGCCCATGTGGTCACACAATGCCTTTTTCGACAGGACCTGCTTTCATTGGCTGCCACCTATCCTGCACTTCACATCAGATGGCAAGGCTGTACCCTCTTGTAGTGGCTCAGGCTAAGTGCTAAGCCTCCTGACGATTGTCTAAGCTCTCGGTTGGGCGTCACAAAGGTGGCCGTGAAAGTGAAGGTACCACAAGTTTGAAGTGAGAGGAGTGTGTTCGCTGCAGGGGGTTCTCAGAGATTACAGGAGATATGGAGATGTTGGTGGCTTCCTAGATTTATCTACCCTGAGCTAGAATAATAATTATAGAGTTTGGGGCTGATCTGAGATCTGAAGGTGCAGGAATTGTGAATCATCTGAGGTGTAAAGGTGCATGCATTGGGGTTGGTGTGGGGTCTAAAGCTGTATGCATTGGAGTGATCTTAGGTCTCCAAAGAACATTAATTGTTGCTGAATTGAGGTCTAAAGGTACTTTGTTTGGGGCTGATCTGAGGTCTCAAGGTCTATGGATTGGGGTGAGCTGCAGTCTAAAGGTGCATGGATTGGCATGATCTGAGGTCTCAAGGAGGGCTTCTGTAGAAGGGGCATGACCAAAAAAGGTCTGCCGATTGGCATCCAATCAGGGCTGACCATTGTGTTCTGAGAGGGGGCGGTGAGGGCTGTCCCCCTGTCAGAACACAATAGCTCTGTGGGGAGATTGCGGTACTAACATTGGATAGTTAGTACATAGGCTCCTCCCGAGCTCTTTAGTGTTTTTTCATTCATCCCGCTGGGTTGAACGAAAAAAAAAATCTAATAGTGTGTACCAGACCTTTTAAAATGTGTAAAAGTTTACTGACCGCCTCTTAATGTGTCGCTGACTAGATTTAAAAGTCAGAGTTTATCAGAGATTTCTATGGCTAAACCTGAAAATGAAAGCAATTCTGCTGTCATCCACAAAGTCCAGCTCAGGCTACAAAACTATTATCATTGTTCTTTATTTATAAAGCTCCAACATATTATATGGTGTTGTAAAATGTACAGTACATGAAATAATGAGGTGTGATTATAAACTCTAGACGAAAACAAAAAAATATGACACAAGAGGAGAAGAGGGCTCTGTTCAAAGGAGCTTACAATTTGAGAGGTGGGGTGGAACACTAGACACCAGACAAAGGGAAGGGCAGTGACTGCACGTGATTTGGCAAATTGGTAATGAATGATTAGGGTAGAGAAGAAGATATGTAGGCAATATTAAAAAAAATATAATTTTTTTAGGGAATTTTACTTGTGGTAAAGTTGAGGGGCATGACTCATAGGATGAGGATTTGGCAAATTGGTAATGAATGATTAGGGTAGAAAAGAAGATATGTAGGCACTATTGAAAAAATCTTTTTTTTTTAGGGAATTTTACTCATGGTAAAGGTGAGGGGCATGACTCATAGGATGAGGATGTGAATTTCAGAGAGTGCAGGTAGCAGAGATAACTTTTGGAGCTATGCATGGAAAAAGTTATGAGTAAGGAAGATATTACTAGAGCAGTGGAGAAAGCAATTTGGGGGTTTGTGTATGAGATCAGAAAAATGTAATCAGGAGCCGTGAAGTGATTTTAGGGCAATTTTAGTAACTTAAATGTTTGTTCTCAAAATGAAATTGGCCCAAATCCATTGAAGAGATGGGCAATACAAGCAGAGCAGTAGGAAGTCATACCGCAGAGATAAGTCACACTACAGCAATTATGGCATAGACATGATGAGGCTATGGAATAGAGTTCAGTGTACAGTTCTGCATATGCATTTACATGCATTTGTAATGCATTTGTTGTGTATTTTTTAGGGATTATTTATGATTTTTTTTTTTTTTTTTCAGAGTTGCATTTATATTTGTTTGCAGTGCATTCATGTGCATTTACTTGTAAAGAAATGCAGCATGCTGTACTTTTTTTTTAAATGCAAATGAAAGCACCACAGGGGTGGTAAACTAGGCTCACTGAAATACATTCATCTTTCTTGTATATGCATTTGTGATGCATTTAAAAAAAAGTGTTTGACTATTTGACTGTATCTGGTGTAAACGAGCCCTAAAACCATATCGGCTGCTGTGGATGTGAACTTCCACTATGGACATTTTGAATGACGAATAATGATTCAAATGTGTGTTTTTTTTTATGTGGCCCGCTCCTACTGCATTGTGTCTGGAAGACTGCATGAGAAACATCTGTTAAACAGTTTTTCTGGTGACTGTGTAACGTATCAAAAATCCACATACAAACGTGGTCTGTTGAATATTTTTACATTGGCTAGTTTAAAATACTGGAGTGACAAGTCACCGCTTCCTTCATTTATGTTCTTATAGGACAATTATCTAGTAATTTGTTTATTAAGTGAGGAATGGTGAAGCTAATTAAAAAATAATCATCCATCCTAGTATAAAGTAATTGTGCAGACAAATCCAATTAAATGAAGCAGACCGCATTAACTAGCTATACATGTAGACAAAATTAGTCTTGTAACTGGCTCTACTTTTCCTTTTCCTTCCTATTTTACATTATGTGATTTATAGTTGGCGTATAATCCTCAGTAATTTTTCAGTAGGAATGCATATATTATACTCACCATGCTTCATTGGATTTATTATACACTGCTGACACAACAAAAATACAAGAAATCATCTGTAGCAGATTAAGTAGGACAATAATAAACCTGATATTCAGCTTCATCTACTAATAGGGCAAATCAGGCCAAAGAAACACACGCCATGCTACTGCGGAAAGTCTGATGGGTGGTTTTGAATACTTTCAATTGCATGTAACTAGTGGGCTCTGTGGTTCTGTCGCATTCTACTGTGGTAGATTATACCACATCCTGTGTGATAGAAGCGGCTTCTTATTTTTGAAAAGAACTCTATAGTCTTGAAAGCTGAACTCCAAAACTGTACAGACAGTAAAAACACATTATAATCTAGGTATATATTTATTATAAAAAATAAATAAATACAACTGGCATAAGTACCTGTATCTATCTTGGGAATCCTGTACAGCACCTGTACAGTGCATTTTTAAGCCCCATACACACGCGCGGATTATCCGAGGACCAGGTCCGTCGGATCATTTCTGTCATACTTTGTCCGATGTTGGTTTTGCGTACACACGGTCGGACAAAGTTGTCGGAAAATCCGATCATTCTGAACGTGGTGACGTTTGTTGCCTACGACGGGACTACGTAGAGGCTAGTAGCCAATAGCTTTGGTCTTGTAATGTGATCTGAGCATGCGTAGCACTTTGTCCGTCGGACTACCATACACACGATCGGATTTGGTGTGATCGGACCTTGTTGTCCAAAAATCTATCCAGCAGGAGATAGGACTTTGTCCGTCGGACAATCCGACGTACACTGTCCGATGGTGCATACACACGGTCGGATTTTTCGACAACATTGTCCGATCGGACAGAATCCATGCGAAAATCCGACCGTGTGTATGGGGCTTTAGAGTATTGTGAATCTAGCACTGGGAACATGCACATAGTATGGAATTGCACACAGATTACCTCATTGGTGTATTCCTGCTCCTTCATTGTCCAATCACAGGCTGGGGGTGGGGGGCTGGAAAATGCTCTACAATTCCACTGTATCCCCCCTTCTCCTTCTTCATCTTCTTTGGGTGTGGTGGGCCTTCCTCTTGGACTACATGGTGCTCATGTGTGAGTAATGCTCAGTCCTGGAGTACTGTGAGTCCAGGCTGCGTGGTGACATACCTCCAGGCAGTATATCAGTGACAGGCTGGAGTTCTGCTTTAATCTTTCGGGGGGGGGGGGGGGGGGGTGTAAGTTGAAAGATAAAAGGCCATTATAACATCCCAGAGATGTTCAATTTGAAAAATCAAGACACCAAGAGGAGCCCGACACAGTTCAAGGAGTCTGATGGGTTTGTCTTCCTGGTTCCTCTGATGGTTCCTTTGACATCCTGATTTCTTGATGGGAGATACATCTCCATGCCCACAGTGGGGGGTTGAGCCCACTGATGCGCGGTTAGACCTTTGATGGAGGTATTTGTGTCCGGTAAGTATCCATCTTTTGCATGGTGGTAGAGCACTGTCAGTTTAACACTTATAGCACCCTTGAATGTTATGTGTATTTAACACCATTCTCATCACAAGCATTGGAAACAGGACTAGTCTCATTACTTTTATTTACTAGTATTTTTCATCCCCTGCATGCAGATTGTGGCTTGTGAATTGACTTTCTAATGTAACATTTATGTACTGGCACTTTATTGTTTATAACCAATCAAAACTCTACATGTTTACATATGTATGTATATATATGAATTGTCTTGCACTATTTGCACTTTAATTTATGAGCACGTAATGTTTTGAGCTTTACCAACAGAGCAACACTATTTTTTTTTCTTTTTTGGGGGTTCACGTAACATTGACATCCATTAGTTGTTTTATATTTTCACTGATCTCTTTCCAGTAGCCCCACAGTTTAGTACATACAAGACCAGAAGATGTGCAGGAAGATCCCTTCAGCTTCCCTGCATCTCTAACACAGCTGGGAAGTTTGTGGGAACCTTTTGTGAAGGACAGATTGTACCCTGTGCCATCTGGTAGGGAGTTTATAGCCAGATTCCTGTAATCTTCTGGTAATGGAGGAATGATGAGAAAAGCAAAGCATATAGGGGTTTATTTACTAAAGGAAAATCCACTTTGCACTGCAAGTGCACTTGGAAGTAAAGTCGCTGTAGATCTGAGGGGGACATGCAAGGAAAATAAAAATTAGCATTTTTAGCTTGCACATGATTGGATGATAAAAATCAGCAGAGCTTCCACTCATTTCAGATCTACCCATTAGATTTAGAGCGACTGTACTGTACTCTTTGCTTAAGAGTGAAAGTTTTTTTTTAATAGGGTGGTTGTCCCATTGTTTGTGGTATGTTGTTGGGTTCTCCCCTGGGTCTCCAATAGAATCTGTTAGTAGGACTTGTGGAGGACCATTAGGAGCCAGTACTTTTAAGACCTTATACACCTGTTCTTAGAATTTGCACAGTGTATGGGTTAATAATCAAACTTGATGTCCCTGGCTCATGTGGGTCTGTGGGTTTGCATCCGATTTTCAAATGTAAAGGGGGGGATTCTAGTCTGCAGGTAAAGAGCTAAGTAGTTTGTAAATGCAGAAATGGGAGCGTGGAGTAAGAATTTGGTGGTTACAGAAATCTTCAAACTGGGGAGGAGGGCAGTGGGGGCAAGGGGTAGTTGGGGGTGAATTTTAGAAAGTCTCTAAGTTGAACTCCAAATGTCCATTTTGGATCTCTATTTTTCAGATTTCCACTCTGCTGGGGAAAGTTTGAATGTGTGGAGGGAGAAGAGTTGATATTTTTGTTTTCCAAACCAGTTAGGAAGTCAGGGTCTCCTAAGAGCTGGTCATAGGGGATAGATGGGGGAGATAATGTGAGAGGATGAGGAGTTGCTTCACTATGCATAAAGTAACACTTTAGATGTGCTTTCAGGGATGGCAGGAATTGGGAGGGAATCCAAGGGAGGCTTTGCAAGGAGATTGTCATGTCATCTTGGTCCACTCAGACCCATTATTTGGTGTAGCAGTGATCACCTCGGTCAACATATCTGGTTACATGTAGGACCCTATATATCAGATTTATGTCATTGAGACCTGCTCCTCCCTGAGATTTAGGCAAGAGTAAGACCTCTGTTGAGCTATTGCCGTAGTTTGGTGAGAAGTGAAATTACATTTGAGTCATATAATTTAGATAGATTTGCAGTGATCTTGGCTCTTAAATATTTTATGTAGTCTGTAGACCAGCAGAATGGAGAGTTGGTGTCAGAGTCCTGGATGTGAGGCCGGATTGCGGAGAGGGCACCCCCTGCGGCTAAGTGAGGGGTCAAACATGAGAGGACGATCAAGGTACAGGTGCAGAGCAGGAGAGTAGTCAGGTCCAAGCTGGGGTCAAATTCAGGCGGAAAACAGGAGCAGTCAGGCAAGCCAGGTGATAACAGGAAGCAGGTAAATAACAGGAACAGGAGACACGGAAGCTGACGATAATTCAGCAACCAGTGTGTACCAGCAGCAGGCTTAAATAGACCAGGGGGCAACAAAGATCACTGTGATGCACGCACGTGCGTTAGCGTGCACGTTAGCGCGCACGTTAGCGTGCACATTAGCATGCTCCCGCTGTTGCGCATCTGTGGGCGCCTGTCGTGTGCGCCCACGTGCGCACATGCGCACATGGATGCGCCTGGTGCAGCCATGACGGGTACTGGCAGAATTCCCTGTCCTACGGCCATTACCCTGACAGTGCCCCCCCCCCAAGGGGCAGCCTCCAGATGCCCAACCGGGCCCATCTTCCAGGGTACCGGGTTTGAAACCTGTGCAACAGTCTAGAGGCATGAATGTTATCCGCTGGTTCCCAAGAATTGTCCTCCACAGAATAACCTTTCCATTTGACAAGATATCTAATAGTCCTACCTCTCCGACGGCAGTCCAGAATGGCTTCCACTTCGTATTCTGTTTCATTTCCAACTGAGACTGGAGGTGGTGGAGCTTCTTCTCTCCCTGGAAAAGGACTGGAAACAACAGATTTTAGTAAAGAAACATGGAATACTGGGTGGATTTTATAGGAGCTTGGTGAAGACAGTTCAAATGCTACTGGGTTAATTTCTTTCTTAATTGTGAATGGACCAATAATCCTTGGTCCTAGCTTCCGGGAGGGACAAGGAAGCTTGAGGTTTGTTGAGGAGAGCCAGACCTTGTCTCCAACCTTAAACGTGGGGTCCCTCCTCCCCTTGTCATAATGCTTTTTATAGTTCTCTTGGGCTCTTTGCATGGTTGCCTGGAGGGTTAGGTAATTAGCCTGAATGGACTTTATCCTGTCCTGGACTGCGGGGACTAAAGTCTCTGGTATGACATTGGGCAAAAATGAGGGATGGAACCCTTAGTTGGCCCAGAAGGGCGACTAATTAGTGGAAGCATGGACTGAATTGTTGTATGCAAACTCCGCACACGGGAGTAATGAGATCCAATCATCCTGGGAGAAGGAGCAGAAGCAACGTAAATACTGTTCTAAAGTTTGATTAGTTCTTTCAGTTTGACCGTTGATTTGGGGATGGTAGGCTGAAGATAGACAAACTTTAATGGAAAGCATTCTGCAGAGCTCCTTCCAGAATTTATAAGTGAATTGCACCCCTCTGTCAGATACAATATTGCTGGGTAGACCGTGTAGTCTGACTATCTCCTTGATGAAGATCTTAGCTGTGTCTGCAGCAGATGGTGTGCCAATCATGGGCAAGAAGTGCGCCATTTTGGACAAGCGTCAACGACTACAAGGATGGTTGTGAATTCCTCCGAGGATGGTAACTCTACTATGAAATCCATAGATATTTCTTTCCTTGGTTGCTCTGGCACTGGTAATGGATGTAGCAAGCCCCAAGATTTGATGTTTGACCCCTTGTTTCGCTGACAGGTGGTGCAGGAACTGACATATTCCCTGCAATCAGGTTTCAGAGTGGGCCACCAAAAAGATCGCTGGACAAGCTCCAAAGTCTTTCGTACCCCAAAGTGGCCCGCAAGTTGGTGGTCATGCAGAGTCTTTAGGACCTGGATTCTGGCTTGCTGCAGTACAAAGATTTTATTTTGATGCCAAAGAAACCCCTCCTGGTTCCTTAAGGACAGTGCCTCTGGTTCTGAGCATTGGGAAGAAGCTTGTTTAAGTGAGGAACTCAGGTCGGTTTGGATCATGAGGAAGTTCTGCGGACACAATATAGTGCTGGGAGTGGTTTCTTCGGAAGTGTCAGGAAACATCCGGGATAAGGCATCAGCCTTCCCATTCTTGGACCCCGGGCGGAAGGAAATATGGAAGTTTAACCTAACAAAAAACAAAGCCCATCGAGCCTGTCGGGGTCTCAATCGCTTAGCAGTGCGAAGATATTATAGGTTTCTGTGATCCGTGAATATCATAATGGGTTGTTGGGCACCTTCAAGGAGATACCGCCACTCCTCCAGGGCAGTTTTAATAGCCAAGAGTTCTCGGTCACCCACGTCGTAATTTCTTTCAGGCGGACTCATTTTCTGAGAGGAGAAGGCCACAGGATGGAGCAAAGACTTAGGTCCCTAACGTTGAGATAAAACTGCCCCGGTGGCAACTTCAGAGGCATCAACCTCTAGGATATAAGGCAGGGCAGGATCAGGGTGTCCCAGGATGGGTGCTGAGGTAAAAAGAGATTTGAGTTTTTCAAAGGCTGATTGAGCTTCCGGGGACCACAGGAACCGAGCATGTAAACGGGTTACTTGGGTGATTGGTGAGATGATGGAGGAAAAGTTCTTTATAAACCTCCTATAAAAATTTGCAAAACCCACATCGTTGTACTCCCTTATTATCCGATGGAGTTGGCCAATCCAAGATTGCCTGCACCTTTTGAGGGTCCATAGCAACACCACCAGTGGAGATAATTAGCCCCAGGATATGTATTGACTCTTTTTCGAAATCGCACTTTTCTGCTTTTACATAAAGTTTGTGCTTCCGCAGCGTGTGCAGAACAGTCTTCACGTGCGTACGATGGAGCTCCAAGGTAGTCAAGAATATAAGGATATCATCCAGGTAAATGATGACGAAGTAGTCCAAATGTTCTTGAAAGATATCATTTATGAAATGTTGGAATGTGGCCGGGGCGTTGCACAATCCGAATGGCATGACTAAATACTCAAAGTGTCCAAAACGAGTTTTAAATGCTGTCTTCCATTTGTCATCCTTACGGATGCGAACAAGATTGTAGGCTCCCCGAAGATCAAGCTTGGTAAATATCCGAGCAGTACGAAGTCTCAGTAAAAGCTCTGGGACTAGAGGGAGAGGGTACCGTTTTTTTATAGTAATTTTATTGAGTTCCCTGTAATCCACACATTTGTCCTTTTTTTCAACAAAAAAGATTCCGGCCCCAGCAGGAGAAAAGGAGGGATGGATGAAGCCTTTCTCCAAATTTTCATCAAGGTATTGCCGCAATGCTCCCAGTTCCATCTCAGAGAGGGGAAATATGCGACCAAACGGGATTTCGGCTCCTGGGAGTAATTCGATCGGACAGTCGTATGACCGATGCGGTGGCAGGACATCGGCCTTTTGCTTGTCAAAGACGTCCGAGAATTCCTGGTAGGCTAGTGGTATATTCGGGTTATTGGCAGGTACAGGTTGTACTGTCAGGCATCTGGCTACATTGCTGGTTTCAGAGGCAAAACAGTGCTGTAGGCAATAAGGTGAGGTAAATGAGATTCCTTTCTTGATCCTGTCAATCTGGGGATTATGGGCTTGGAGCCATGGGGTACCCAAGATGATGGGGAACATATGCAAGCTTAAGACGTCAAAACGTGTAAATTCCTGATGACCATCAGGAGTGGTAACAAAAAAAAGGGAACAGTCTCTTGTGTCACGGGGCCAGAGCAAGGCAGGGTGTCGTCAGCCAGGAGAACTTCCAGTCTACTTTTCTTGGGGAGCAGGGGTAGGCCAAGTTTTCCTGATAAGTTCAAGTCCAAGAAGCAGCTGCATGCCCCAGAATCAACTATGGCCTGAAGCTGAATCCCCTTATTAGCCAACTGTAGTGTAATGGGAAGGATAAGGTGGGAAGAGGAAGTTCCGGACATCTGGAAGTACACTGAGGAATACTTGAGTGACTTGCTGGGTCTTATGGGACAGCTGCACAGGAAATGTCCTTTTTGGCAACAATAGAGGCAGAGATTGGCTTGACGCTGACGTTGTTTCTCCTCAGGAGTCAGTGCGGATCATGTCTGACCAACGGCATGGCGCCGATCTCAGGGGTCAGAATTTTGGAAGTCTGGGAACGTTCAGCCTGGCGCTCCCGAAGGCATCTATCCAACTGGATGGATAATTGAACGAGCCCCTCGAGGGAAGCAGGGATGCTGATCCTGGCCAACTAATCCTTGAGGGATTCAGACAGCCCCAGGCGAAACTGATACTTCAAAGCAGCCTCATTCCAGTCTGTGTCTGCAGACCACCGGCGGAAGTCCACTGTATAGTCCTCCACCGGGCGCCGTCTCTGCTGTAGGGAATGCAGAGTGGCCTCAGCGGTGGCTGTACACTGGGGGTCTTCGTAAAGTTGAGACATGGCTGTAAAGAACGTTTCCATTGTGCTAATAGCTGGGTCCTTTTGTTCCCCTAACCTGTGGGCCCATGCCTGGGGTTCATTGGATAGCAAGGAGATAAGGAAGCTAACTTTGACAGTCTCAGTGGAAAAGGTCTGGGGTTGCAAGGCCAGGCATTCTTAAATTACCTGAATTTCTGCCAGTCTCGGGAGAAACGTTCAGGGGTTGGAACCCACGGTTCTGGGGGCAAAATCAGTACTGTAGGGGCCATGTCAGAGAGATCGGTGGAGGAAGGACCTGGACCCATAAAGGTAGGTGGTACCTGAAGAGTTTGTAGCTTCACTTGTAATTGGAGGTATCCTTCCTGGAGACCCTTGACCGCTTGTGTAAGGATAGTAGCCTGTCAGCACAAGGCCTCTATTGGAGACGCACCTCCGCCGGCCTCAGTCATGGCTGGATTATACTGTCAGAGTCCTGGATGTGAGGCGGATTATGGAGAGGGCGCCCCTTGCGGCTAAGTGCAGCGTAACCCTGGTAATGAGACAGGGAGTACGGTGCCCAAAGGTGCACAGGTTGCCGAGTGCTGAGCTGGGTATCTGGTAGCAGGGAGCTGCTGGGGTGCGTAGGTGTGGTTGATGGGGCAACCGTGCGAGGAGAGATCCCAGGTATGGAGCCGTGGAGCAACCAGGAACAGAGTCAGAGCCAAGCCAGAGGTCCTATACAGCAGGAATCAGTACGAGATGAAGGTACAGCAGGATAATCAGGAACGGAGTCAGTAGCCAAGCCAGGGGTCAAACACGAGAGGACGATCAAGGTACAGGTGCAGAGCAGGAGAGTAGTCAGGTCCAAGCCGGGGTCAAATGCAGGCGGAAAATAGGAGCAGTCAGGAAAGCCAGGTGATAACAGGAAGCAGGTAAACGACAGAAACAGGAGACACGGAAGCTGACGATAATCCAGCAACCAGCGTGTACCAGCAGCAGGCTTAAATAGACCAGGGGGCGCCAAAGATCACCGTGATGCGCGCACGTGCGTTAGTGCGCACGTTAGCTCCTTAGCTCATTAGCACGCACATTAGCTCGCATAAGCGCGCTCCCGCTGTTGCGCACCTGTGTGCGCACAGGGATGCGCCTGGTGCAGCCATGACGGGTAATGGCAGAATTCCCTGTCCTACGGCCATTACCCTGACAGTTGGATTCAAGCAGGTGCCCCAAGTTTATAGAGACATTGAGGGCCTCGGATTTAGTATAGTTAATTTTGAAGTTGGACAAGGACCTGTATTCCTTGAAGTGGTTGTATACCCTTTTTGTACATCCTTACCTACATGTAAGCCTACAATAAGGCTTACCTGTAGGTAAAATGAATATCTCCTAAACCTGATTTCCTCTATTGATTCCCATTGACAGACCTTTGCCTTTGTTTCCTGGTTATCCAAGTCTGCTACCTGCCCTGACCCTTGGCTTTGTTCCTGACTATCTAAGTCTACTACCTGCCCTGACTCTTGGTTTCATTCCTGGCATCCAAGTCCACCACCTGCCCTGACCCTTGGCTATCTGAGTCTGCTACCTGCCTTGACCCTTTCTTGTTTTCCAAGTCTGCTCCTGGACCTGTCTTCTGACTTGTACCTTTCCTGCTATGTCCACAACCAGCTCCATCCTCCGGGCCATCACTGCAGTGTACCCTCCTACTCCAGACCTACATCCTGATACCTTCTTGCCTCTGAATATCTGGTTGTCAGTAGACTGAACCTGGGTGTTGTGACCTGGGAGAAGTACGCAACAAAACCCATCTCCACTATCAGAAGCTCTGGTGAATACTGGCTGGCCCCTATACTCCATGCCATTGGGGATCACTCACTACCTGCTCTCACTTCCACCTAGCTGCAGTTGGCATAGTGAGTCCAAATTTACCCAGGTCACATGCCTTATGAAGGGGTCCTGCGTGGCTCCGAAAACGTTACTTCTATTTATTTTTTTGATACTATGTGATTAAAATTTTGGACCCATTTTGGAGATCCTGGTGTGCTGGTGACACTTCCTTCTCATGATCGCAGTCGGTTCTAGCCGTTGGTCATTTCAGCGCCCAATTTAAGATACAGCCGTTTGTGCAGGTACGTGTGCATTGGAAGTATTGCATTGGAGGTTCAAATTTACCCAGCCACACGTGACTCTAAGGCTGGAAAATACCCAGAAGTTGAGGAGGAGTTGGAGCCTGAGGGTCAGTCCATTCTCAAGAAGCTCAGCATCTGGATAACAGATAAAGGTGGGTTGTGTTAAACTTGTTGTGGTGCCTTCTCCCATTGTGTGTTGTGAAATGAGTTATGCATCTCAAAAGATAAAAATGGTCAGTGTTACCTGATTTGTCCTGTCTCTTTCTCCATTTGGGCACATCGATTTACTCCTGCTGTTTGCATAATATACAGCTGGTGCAGAGCTCAGATATGTGTCTCTACCAGTGGCGGGTGGTTGGGGGGGTGGCAAACAAACACCACCCCCTCCCCCGATGGAGACGGAGGGCAACGATCACCCCCCACTGGAAACGGGCGGCGCCGATTCCCCCCCCCCTCCCCAAGGGAGAAGGACGTGAATATGCCAATCAGATGCTTAGTAGGCAGGGAGAAGGAAGAGCCGGGGCTGCTCCAACTGCTTCTCCAGGCCAGACTTCAAAGACATTGTCTGTCTGGTGGGGTGAGTCTGTGCACGATGCAGCACCCAAGGAGATATTTTCCTCCCGGGCGAACAGGAAGTGTGTCCTGAGACACGATTGGCCAGGGAGTCCTAAGACTCCCTGGCCAATCGTGGCTTCCTGATTGGCTGGGAGGAGAATCAGGAAGACAATAGCGAATATTAATTCACTATTGTCCCACAACTGGGTGGGCTCAAGGCGCAGTGCTCTGCGCCCGGGGGCCCACCCTTTTTTAAGTCAGTTAGAGCCTCAGGCTCTAATCATGTGCTTAAAAAAAAAACTATTGAAATTCGTGCGTCAGGCGCCCTGCATGTAGATTAGGGGCCGGGCGCATGGATTAGGGGGGCAGCGCATTGATGGGCCTCCACACTCTCTACTCTTCCATTTCCAAGTCATGAACCCCACATTTATAAGCTTAACTCTACCTTCTGTTGTTCCTCCAAGACAGGAACTAAAGGGTAATCGTCTTCATGGGAAAAGAGACCACAGTAAAAACATGAAAGAGATTTACCTGCTATTGTAAATTAGAATACACTTTTTAAAAAAAAGTTTTACTTGAAATTTTCAAGGGTCTCATGTTCAGTGTGATGGAGAGTTGCCCACAATTTTTAAAATAGAGTATTAAAAACAGGATTTTTCCATATAGTCCTCCTGAAATACACAGACAGAAATAAAGTGTCATAAGTAGGGATGAGCCGAACACCCCCGGGTTCGGTTCGCACCAGAACCTTCGAACCGACCGAAAGTTCGCGCGAATTTTCGAACCCTATACGTTATAATGGACGCGAACGTTCGAAATCAAAAGTGCTAATTACAACGGCCAATATGCATGTTAATGTCATAAAACAGGTTTGGGGACCCGGGTCCTGCCCCAGGGGACATATATCAATGCAAAAAGAACTTTTAAAAACTAACGTTTTTTCGGGAGCAGTCATTTTAATGATGCATAAAGTGAAAAAAAAAAAAGTGAAATTTTCCTTTAAATATGGTACCTGGGGGGTGTCTAAAGTATGCCTGTGAAGTGGCATGTGTTTCCCGTGTTTAGAACTGTCCTTGCACAAAATGACATTTGTAAAGGAAAAAAAGAAGCCATTTAAAACCACTTGCGGCTTTAGGTTTGTTCTTAAGTAGAATCTGAACAGGTACATTATGAAGTGTAGCTCCATCCCAAAAAAATCTATTTTTAAGCTTTTTGGAGAACATAGGGAGGGGTTATCACCCCTGTAACATTTGCTGTCTTTGCACATCTGTTCAGAACATGTCACCTCACTTTCCGTCCCAATGACAAATGTTTTTGGAAAAGTGGGGTTTTAATTGAAACAAGGATTGGTGATAAAGTATCAGTAGAGAGGAGATACCTTTTTCCCAAATTAAATCTAACAGGATAGAATTTCCCTTCCTAGGGGTAGATTTCCTCTCACTTCCTGTTTTCTCTTTCCATTTGCAAGTAGGAGTCGTTTGTAAGTTGGATGTTTGAAAGTAGGGCCCTGGCGTATATACTCTGCAGAAATTTGCCCTATTAGATGTTGGTGTAGCCACAAGACTGGTGGGCACAGGAATGGGCCCTGCTATGAGTTAATAGATCAAGATTTGTAATTGCATGCACCTGTTGAACAGGGCAGAAAAATGGGGGGTGGTGGTGGTGGTGGACGGTGTTGCCACAAGACTGTAAGCTCTCACAGTTACTCTTGGTGGGCGCAGGAATGGGCCCTGCTGTGAGTTATTAGATCAAGATTTGTAATTGCAAGCACCTGATGAACAGGGCAGAAAAAATTGGGCCTTTGGCGGTGGTGGTGGACGGTGTTGCCACAAGACTGTAGGCCCTCATAGTTACTCTTGGTGGGCGCAGGAATGGGCCCTGCTGTGAGTTATTAGATCAAGATTTGTAATTGCAAGCACCTGATGAACAGGGCAGAAAAATTGGGCCTTTGGCGGTGGTGGTGGACGGTGTTGCCACAAGACTGTAGGCCCTCACAGTTACTCTTGGTGGGCGCAGGAATGGGCCCTGTTGTGAGTTATTAGATCAAGATTTGTAATTGCAAGCACCTGATGAACAGGGCAGAAAAATTGGGCCTTTGGCGGTGGTGGTGGACGGTGTTGCCACAAGACTGCAGGCCCTCATAGTTACTCTTGGTGGGCGCAGGAATGGGCCCTGCTGTGAACTATTAGATCAAGATTTGTAATTACCCGCCCCTGTTAAACAGGGGCTGAAAAATTTTGCCTTAGGCACTGGTGCTGGTGCCACAACACTGCAACCCCTCACAGAGACTGTACTTGGAGCACAGCAGTCACACGTGTTGCGAAGCATTTTTTTTAAAAAATTGGAAGTACACGCCCCTGTTAAACAGGGGCTGAAAAATTGTGCCTTAGGCACTGGTGCCACAACACTGAAACCCGGCCCTCACAGATACTGTACTTGGAGCACAGCAGTCACACGTTTAGCGAAGCATTTTTTTTTTAAAATTGTAAGTACCCGCCCCTGTTAAACAGGGGCTGAAAAATTGTGCCTTAGGCACTGGTGCTGGTGCCACAACACTGCAACCCGGCCCTCACAGATACTGTACTTGGAGCACAGCAGTCACACGTGTTGCGAAGCATTTTTTAAAAAAAATTGTAAGTACCCGCCCCTGTTAAACAGGGGCTGAAAAATTGTGCCTTAGGCACTGGTGCTGGTGCCACAACACTGCAACCCGGCCCTCACAGATACTGTACTTGGAGCACAGCAGTCACACGTGTTGCGAAGCATTTTTTAAAAAAATTGTAAGTACCCGCCCCTGTTAAACAGGGGCTGAAAAAATTGTGCCTTAGGCACTGGTGCTGGTGCCACAACACTGCAACCCCTCACAGAGACTGTACTTGGAGCACAGCAGTCACACGTGTTGCGAAGCATTTTTTTTAAAAATTGGAAGTACACGCCCCTGTTAAACAGGGGCTGAAAAATTGTGCCTTAGGCACTGGTGTGGTGGCATGGATCATTGAGGAGGAGGAAGAGGATAGTCAGTGAACATAAGAGGACAGTCACTCAGCATCAGCATAGGCAGTCTTGAAGGGATGTGACATTAAAAATTATTCGGTTATATCCGCCTCAGGTGCCTGGTAGCTGGTGGTGATCCAAGACTGATTCATTTTGATGAATGTCAGTCGATCAACCGAGGCGGTGGACAGGCGCACCCTATGATCAGTCACAAATCCTCCAGCAGCACTGAATGTGCGTTCGGAAAGAACGCTGGAGGCAGGACAGGCCAGTAGCTCAATTGCATACTGTGCAAGCTCTGGCCAGTGATCCATCCTCAGGACCCAGTAAGCCAGAGGATTTTCGGTGGGAAAGGTGTCCAAGTCTGACCTTGCCCCAAGGTATTCCTGCACCATGTATATCAGACGCTGGCGATGGTTGCTGGAACCGATCATACCTTGGGGCTGCGGACTAAAAAAATTGTCTGAACGCATCGGTCAGACGTCCACCTTCCCCACCGCTCCTTCTGCCACTGACCGAAGCCTCGGCAACTCGTCGCCCAGGACCAGGAGTTTGTAGCCTCCCAGTTTCTGGGAACGCGTTGCACAGACCTTTCTGCAAGGCCTCCCTGAGATGTCTCATCCTCTGCTCCCTCTGCGACGGCAAGATAAGGTCCGCAACCTTACCCTTGTACCGCGGATCAAGGAGAGTGGCCAGCCAGTAATGGTCCCTCTCCTTGATCCGAAGAACACGAGGATCCTTCCGCAGGCTTTGCAGGATCAGGGAGGCCATGCAGCGTAGGTTAGCTGAGGCATTCGGTCCGGAGTCTTCTGGGTCACTGAGGGTGACATGATCGCCAGCCACCTCCTCCCAGCCACGTACAAGTCCACTGGTTTGTTGGGACTGTACATCATCCCTAAAAGACTGCTGCTGCTGATGCTGAGTGCCAGGCTCCACCTCCATGCTCACACAATCCTCCTCCTCCTCCTCCTCCTCCTCCTCATCCTCTTCCTGTGTGATGGGTGGGACAGAAGGAACACTGTCCGGATAAAGGGGGCCTTGAGAGGCAAGGAAGTCCTCCTCTTCCTGCCTCTGTTCTGCCTCAAGTGCCCTGTCCATTATCCCACGCAGCGTATGCTCCAACAGGTGGACAAGAGGGACAGTGTCACTGATGCATGCACTGTCACTGCTCACCATCCTCGTGGCCTCCTCAAATGGTGAGAGGACAGTGCATGCATCCCTGATCATGCTCCACTGACGTGGGGAAAAAAAACCAAGCTCCCCTGACCCTGTCCTGGTGCCGTAGTCGCAAAGGTACTCATTGATGGCCCTCTGCTGCATGTGCAGTCGCTGCAGCATGGCCAACGTTGAGTTCCACCTGGTGGGCATGTCACATATTAGGCGGTTCTTGGGCAGGTTCAGCTCCTTTTGCAGCTCAGTCAGCCGAGCACTGGCATTATAAGATCGGCGGAAATGCACACAGACTTTCCTGGCCTGCCTCAGGACATCCTGTAAGCCTGGGAACCTGCCCAAGAACCGCTGCACCACCAGGTTGAGGACGTGAGCCATGCAGGGCACATGGGTGAGCTGCCCCTGTCGCAGGGCGGAGAGGAGGTTGGTGCCATTGTCAGAAACGACCATTCCTGGCTTAAGCTGACGTGGCGTCAACCACCTCTCGGCCTGCCCCTGCAGAGCTGCCAGAACCTCTGGCCCAGTGTGGCTCCTGTCCCCCAAACACACCAGCGCAAGCACGGCATGGCATCTTTTTGCCTGCGTACTTGCGTAGCCCCTTGTACGCCTACGGAGCACCGCTGGTTCCAAGGACAGAGCACTGGAGGAAGAAGAAGAGGAGGGGGTGGAGGAGAGAGGTGTGTCACAACCAGTAGCAGTAGTCGCGTTTTGGAGGCGTGGTGGCGGAACAACCTCCAACACTACTGCACCTTGTCCTGCATCCCTCCCAGCTGCCAATAGAGTGACCCAATGGGCCGTGAAAGAAAGGTACCGTCCCTGTCCATGCCTGCTGGACCATGAGTCAGCGGTAATATGCACCTTACCGCTGACCGCCCTGTCCAGCGAGGCATGGACATTGCCCTCCACATGCCGGTAGAGAGACGGAATCGCCTTCCGCGAGAAAAAGTGGCGTTTGGGAACCTGCCACTGAGGAACCGCACATTGAACAAACTCACGGAAGGGGGCCGAGTCTACCAACTGAAAAGGCAGCAGTTGAAGTGCTAGCAATTTAGCAAGGCTAGCATTCAACCGCTGGGCATGTGGATGGCTGGGAGTGTACTTCTTTCTACGGTCCAGCAGCTGGGGCAGGGAAATTTGCCTGCTGCAATCGGACGTCGGTGTACTGCAAGTACTTGGTTGTGACACACCTAATTCTACACCTTCAGTCCTCTCAGAGCAGCTTTCAGAGAGGACTGAAGGTGTAGTGGGGATGGAGATCCCAGCTGAGGAGGAGCAAGGAGAGGTCCGCTTAGTTCTTTGGTGTGGGTCTTTTATGTGTGCCTGCCAACGAGCTGCATGGCAGGTCGCCATATGTCTGGTCATGCTTGTGGTGCCCAAGCGGCTGATGTTTTGGCCACGCGAGATACGCTTGAGACAAATATTGCAAATAGCAGTGGTGCGATCTGCTGCACTCGTCTCAAAAAAGGCCCACACCAAAGAACTTTTCTGATAACGTGCAGAGGCAGCGCCCTGCACAGGCGGAGCTCTGCGGTGTTGTACAGTTGCTGTGCTGGCCTCTACCTGGCCTCCAGGGGGCATCCTGCCTCGTTGGACATGTGACGCCGCATCCTCCTCCTCCTCGTCCTCCTCCTCATCCTCTCTCCCTTGAGGCACCCACGTGGAGTCAGTGACCTCATCATCCCCTCCCTCTTCACCACTAGAGCAAACCTGGCAGTAAGCTGCAGCTGGTGGAACAGTACTGCCAGATTCCTCAAGCTGGGTATCATCATCCGAGCCTTCGAATCGTTGGGCATCCTCCTGGAGCATGTACCCAACACTGTGCTCAAAGAGTTCGGGGGACTCCTCAGGAGGACATGGTGGGTCTAGGGAAGGGGTGGCTGATGATGCTCTGTCAGTACCCTGAGCCTGGGTGAGAGAGGATGAGGAGGATGAGGAGGGCTTGGTCATCCATTCTACCAAGCCTTCAGCATGATGCGGCTCCACATGTCCAGCTGCCGAAAACAAAGACGCGCGTGTCCCATGGCCACGTGCTGATGACGATGCACGACCACGTCCACGTCCACGGCCACGTCCACTAGAAACAGAGCCTGCCTGCCCTGTGTTCTTGGCTCTGCACGCTCTGCCTCCCCTTGGCGGTCTTCCAGCCATTGTAGTCGGTAGTCCTGTGGGTGCTGCTGAGAAGAATATATAGGAGCTCTGTGTGATGCCACTAACACACTAGAAGTCCTATGGGTGCTTCTGCAAAGAAAATAGAGGAGCTCTGTGTGATGCCACTAACACACTAGAAGTCCTGTGGGTGCTGCTGAGAAGAAAATATAGGAGCTCTGTGTGATGCCACTAACACACTAGAAGTCCTGTGGGTGCTGCTGAGAAGAAAAATATAGGAGCTCTGTGTGATGCCACTAACACACTAGAAGTCCTATGGGTGCTTCTGCAAAGAAAATAGAGGAGCTCTGTGTGATGCCACTAACACACTAGAAGTCCTGTGGGTGCTTCTGCAAAGAAAATAGAGGAGCTCTGTGTGATGCCACTAACACACTAGAAGTCCTGTGGGTGCTGCTGAGAAGAAAATATAGGAGCTCTGTGTGATGCCACTAACACACTAGAAGTCCTATGGGTGCTTCTGCAAAGAAAATAGAGGAGCTCTGTGTGATGCCACTAACACACTAGAAGTCCTGTGGGTGCTTCTGCAAAGAAAATAGAGGAGCTCTGTGTGATGCCACTAACACACTAGAAGTCCTATGGGTGCTTCTGCAAAGAAAATAGAGGAGCTCTGTGTGATGCCACTAACACACTAGAAGTCCTGTGGGTGCTTCTGCAAAGAAAATAGAGGAGCTCTGTGTGATGCCACTAACACACTAGAAGTCCTGTGGGTGCTGCTGAGAAGAAAATATAGGAGCTCTGTGTGATGCCACTAACACACTAGAAGTCCTATGGGTGCTTCTGCAAAGAAAATAGAGGAGCTCTGTGTGATGCCACTAACACACTAGAAGTCCTATGGGTGCTTCTGCAAAGAAAATAGAGGAGCTCTGTGTGATGCCACTAACACACTTCAAGTCCTATAGGTGCTTCTGGGAACAAAATATATGATCTCTGTGTGATGGGACTAACACACTTCAAGTCCTATAGGTGCTTCTGGGAACAAAATATATGATCTCTGTGTGATGGGACTAACACACTTCAAGTCCTATAGGTGCTTCTGGGAACAAAATATAGGATCTCTGTGTGATGGGACTAACACACTTCAAGTCCTATAGGTGCTTCTGGGAACAAAATATATGATCTCTGTGTGATGGGACTAACACACTTCAAGTCCTATAGGTGCTTCTGGGAACAAAATATAGGATCTCTGTGTGATGGGACTAACACACTTCAAGTCCTATAGGTGCTTCTGGGAACAAAATATAGCGCTGTGTGATGGGACTAACACACTTCAAGTCCTATAGGTGCTTCTGGGAACAAAATATATGATCTCTGTGTGATGGGACTAACACACTTCAAGTCCTATAGGTGCTTCTGGGAACAAAATATAGGATCTCTGTGTGATGGGACTAACACACTACAAGTCCTATGGGTGCTTCTGGGAAGAAAATATAGGTCTGTGTGATGGGACTAACACACTTCAAGTCCTATAGGTGCTTCTGGGAACAAAATATAGGATCTCTGTGTGATGGGACTAACACACTTCAAGTCCTATAGGTGCTTCTGGGAACAAAATATAGCTCTGTGTGATGGGACTAACACACTTCAAGTCCTATAGGTGCTTCTGGGAACAAAATATAGCTCTGTGTGATGGGACTAACACACTTCAAGTCCTATAGGTGCTTCTGGGAACAAAATATAGCTCTGTGTGATGGGACTAACACACTTCAAGTCCTATAGGTGCTTCTGGGAACAAAATATAGGATCTCTGTGTGATGGGACTAACACACTTCAAGTCCTATAGGTGCTTCTGGGAAGAAAATATAGCTCTGTGTGTGTGATGGGACTAACACACTTCAAGTCCTATAGGTGCTTCTGGGAAGAAAATATAGCTCTGTGTGTGTGATGGGACTAACACACTTCAAGTCCTATAGGTGCTTCTGGGAAGAAAATATAGCTCTGTGTGTGTGATGGGACTAACACACTTCAAGTCCTATAGGTGCTTCTGGGAACAAAATATATGATCTCTGTGTGATGGGACTAACACACTACAAGTCCTATAGGTGCTTCTGGGAACAAAATATATGATCTCTGTGTGATGGGACTAACACACTACAAGTCCTATAGGTGCTTCTGGGAACAAAATATAGCTCTGTGTGATGGGACTAACACACTTCAAGTCCTATAGGTGCTTCTGGGAAGAAAATATAGCTCTGTGTGTGTGATGGGACTAACACACTTCAAGTCCTATAGGTGCTTCTGGGAAGAAAATATAGCTCTGTGTGTGTGATGGGACTAACACACTTCAAGTCCTATAGGTGCTTCTGGGAAGAAAATATAGCTCTGTGTGTGTGATGGGACTAACACACTTCAAGTCCTATAGGTGCTTCTGGGAACAAAATATATGATCTCTGTGTGATGGGACTAACACACTACAAGTCCTATGGGTGCTTCTGGGAAGAAAATATAGCTCTGTGTGATGGGACTAACACACTTCAAGTCCTATAGGTGCTTCTGGGAACAAAATATATGATCTCTGTGTGATGGGACTAACACACTACAAGTCCTATAGGTGCTTCTGGGAACAAAATATAGCTCTGTGTGATGGGACTAACACACTTCAAGTCCTATAGGTGCTTCTGGAACAAAATATAGGATCTCTGTGTGATGGGACTAACACACTTCAAGTCCTATAGGTGCTTCTGGGAACAAAATATAGCTCTGTGTGATGGGACTAACACACTTCAAGTCCTATAGGTGCTTCTGGGAACAAAATATAGCTCTGTGTGATGGGACTAACACACTTCAAGTCCTATAGGTGCTTCTGGGAAGAAAATATAGCTCTGTGTGTGTGATGGGACTAACACACTTCAAGTCCTATAGGTGCTTCTGGGAAGAAAATATAGCTCTGTGTGTGTGATGGGACTAACACACTTCAAGTCCTATAGGTGCTTCTGGGAAGAAAATATAGCTCTGTGTGTGTGATGGGACTAACACACTTCAAGTCCTATAGGTGCTTCTGGGAACAAAATATATGATCTCTGTGTGATGGGACTAACACACTACAAGTCCTATAGGTGCTTCTGGGAACAAAATATATGATCTCTGTGTGATGGGACTAACACACTTCAAGTCCTATAGGTGCTTCTGGGAAGAAAATATAGCTCTGTGTGTGTGATGGGACTAACACACTTCAAGTCCTATAGGTGCTTCTGGGAAGAAAATATAGCTCTGTGTGTGTGATGGGACTAACACACTTCAAGTCCTATAGGTGCTTCTGGGAACAAAATATAGGAGCTCTGCCTGCCTGCCACGAACACACTACAAGTCCTATAGGTGCTTCTGGGAACAAAATATAGGAGCTCTGCCTGCCTGCCACGAACACACTACAAGTCCTATAGGTGCTTCTGGGAACAAAATATAGGAGCTCTGCCTGCCTGCCACGAACACACTACAAGTCCTATAGGTGCTTCTGGGAACAAAATATAGGAGCTCTGCCTGCCTGCCACGAACACACTACAAGTCCTATAGGTGCTTCTGGGAACAAAATATAGGAGCTCTGCCTGCCTGCCACGAACACACTACAAGTCCTATAGGTGCTTCTGGGAACAAAATATAGGAGCTCTGCCTGCCTGCCACGAACACACTACAAGTCCTATAGGTGCTTCTGGGAACAAAAATATAGGAGCTCTGCGTGCCTGCCACGAACACACTACAAGTCCTATAGGTGCTTCTGGGAACAAAATATAGGAGCTCTGCCTGCCTGCCACGAACACACTACAAGCCCCTCTTTCTCAATCAATCTTTGTAACTGAATCTATCTAACTCAATCTCTGTAAGTAAATCTCTCTACCTAACTAAATCCAGCAGAGTGTCACAGATCTAGCCTGCTCAATCTGCGCCGGAACAGCATGTGACCGGCGCAGACGGCGTGGCGGCCTTTTATAGGGGGGGGGGGGGGCGTGTACTACAGCCCCTGAGCTGTAATTGGCTACAGGCGTCCTGCCTGTAGCCAATTATGGCTCTTCGATTTTCCGGGGCTGTGATTGGCCAAGCATGCGGGGTCACAGTGCATGCTTGGCCAATCATCAGCCAGCAATGCACTGCGCCGGCCGCGCCGGCCGCAATGCATTGCGGGGCCGCTCGCATCACACGAACGTGATGCGAGCGGCCAAAATAGTTCTGGGCTCGCCGAGCGAGCGAACGCCCGGTGCTCGATGCGAACGTGGGTTCGCATCGAGCACCGGGCCCATCCCTAGTCATAAGTAGTGATGTATTAGCACTGCAAAACCCCGTTCTAATAAAACACATCTCTTTCTAGTGAGTTGCCAAGTGTTAAAAATTTGGACTGGCACAGAACATCTAGGTCCAGGGGCCAAAGGAGGTAGGAAAGTCATATACCTATAAATGTGTTACGCATTGACTCTTTTTTGCACTAACAGGTAGTCTGACAGTGGTGTCATATTTTTCACTTTCAAAAAGTAAACTTTTCAAATATATGACCTTCTCCTAATGACAGTTTTATTCATACAAAATTGCAATAAGCGAAATCCTGATGTAATCTGTCAGCTAGGCACAAAGGCATATGGTTAGTGCCACATGAGAGCTTTTATGCATAATTATTTGTATTCATCATCTGATCAGATAAAATAATGCTCATTAAAATATGCATGTCTGTAAGGATTTTTATTAACTTGCGCAGAGGTGATTCATTGACTATTATTTGAGTGAAGAATTGCCAAGCTGCATTTTATCAGAGAAGAAAAGAACAGTGTGTCAGTTCATGTACTATGATAATCAGCTCTAAAAGTCACAGTTACAGGCACTAGATTGTTTATAACAAAGGATCTGTTTCTAAAATTGTGCAGTGCAAGTTTTTTTAGGAATGATGTGAGAATTCATAGCCTGTGTATCACACTTTGCTGGATTACTGGGATGCAATTGTGTGTCATCATTCACACTATGCTGGATGACATGGACGCAGTAGTGGATGGATGCTTCAGAAGCATTGCTATATGATGACTACAGCTGCGTAGGGAGCATCCCTGAACTAAACATTCCTTCACTCTGACATCACACACCCATTTAGGTTTATTAAGAAGCAATGACTGTAAGTGGGTATATTATGAGTAAGCCAGTGACTCATAATAGCTGACCACTTTTTATTTTGTCCAGATATTCATTAAATCAGAGAAGCATAATTAAAGCGGTTGTAAAGGCTCAAGGTTTTTTAACTTCACGTATTCCATGCATGAAGGTTAAAAACCTTCTTTGTGTAGCAGCCCCCCCCCCCCCCACAGGCCCCCCTAATACTCCAGCAATGTGCACAGGAGCAGCAGCTTTCCTGGGTCTCTTTCCCCTCATTGGCTGAGACAGCAGCAGCAGGAGCAATTGGCTTCCGCTACTGTCAATCACAACCGGTGAGCCAATGAGAAGAGAGCGGGGCCAAGCCACGCTCCATGTGTGAATGGACACACAACACAGAGCAGTGGCTCAGGAGCGAGCCTGCTCATGTGCCCCCATAGCAAACTGCTTGCGCGGTCATGCTACACTGTAACCATGTGAATTTTTTTTTCTTCACACAAATAGAGCTTTATTTTGGTGGTATTTAATCACTCCTGGGTTTTTTATTTTTTCCTGAAAAAAAAAAAAAAGACCAAAATTTTTTTAAAAATGTAGTTTTTCTTAGTTTCTTAGTTAGTCATTACATTTTGTAAATAAGTAATTTTTCTCTTTCATTGATGGACGCTGATGAGGCAGCACTGATGGGCACTGATATTCTTCACTGATGTGGTGGCACTTATGGGCATTGATGAGGCAGCACTTATGGGCACTGATTAGGTGGCACAAATATGCCGCACTTATGGGCACTGACTGGGTAACTCCCTCTGTTTACGTTTGATGTAAATTTTTCCTAGAGCCCATCTTACTGCTTCCAATCCATGATGCTGCTGGATGTTGATGTATAATGAGTACAAAACAATCCAGGTATTCCCCCAACCTAGAGAATAGCTCACTACCAGCTACCTAAAGTGCACACAAATCCACTGAAACCCCCAGGTAGACCAATTGTTAGTGGAGTTGACTCACTATTCTCTAGGTTGGGGGAATACCTGGATTGTTTTTTTCCACCTCTCACCCAAAAATGTCTGGCTTAACTCAGAGATAGTAAGGAACTTATAGAATTGTTAAAATCTGTGAAAGTGGGGAATGATTATATTCTAGCTAGTGTAGATGTTAACTCATTATACACCAACAAGTTTGGGACTTGACTGGCCTGCACAGAGTCCTGACCTCAACCCGACAGAACACCTTTAGGATGAATTAGAGTGGAGACTGTAAGCCAGGCCTTCTCGTCCAACATCTGTGCCTGACCTCACAAATGTGCTTGTGAAAGAACGGTCAAACATTCCCATATATACATTTCTAAACCTTGTGGACGGCCTTCCCAGAGGAGTTGAAGCTGTTATAGCTGCAATGGGTGTGCCAACTCAATATTGAACCCTACAGACTAAGACTGGGATGCCATTAACCACTTCAGCCCCGGAAGGTTTTACCCCCTTCCTGACCACAGCACTTTTTACAATTTGGCACTGCTTTAACTAGTAATTGCGCGACCGTGCGACGTTGAACCCAAACTAAATTTGTGTCTTTTTTCCCCCACAAATAGAGCTTTCTTTTTATTTGATCACCTCTGCGTCTTTTTTTTTTTTTGCGCTATACACGAAAAAAAAAAAAAAAAAAAATAAAAAAAAAAAAAAAAAAAAAAAAAAAAAGAGCGACAATTTTGAAAATAAACAATATTTTTTACATTTTGCTATAATAAATATCCCCAAAAATGTTTTTAAAAAAAAAAATTTCTTCGTCAGTTTAGGCCAATATATATTCTTCTACATATTTTTGGTAAAAAAAAAAAAATCACAATAAACGTATATTGATTGGTTTGCGCAAAAGTAATAGCGTCTACAAACTATGTGAAAGATTGATGGCATTTTTATTATTTTTTTTTACTAGTAATGCCGGTGAGCTGCGTTTTTTAGCGGTATTGCGATATTGCGGCGGACAGATCGGACACTTTTGACACATTTTTGGGATCACTGGGATTGACATCTATACAGTGATCAGTGCTATAAAAATGCCCCGATTACTGTGTAAATGACACTGGTAGGGAAGGGGTTAACACTAGGGGGCGATTAAGGGGTTAAATATGTGTTCCCTCAATGTGTTCTAACTATATGGGGATAGGACTGAGCAGGAGAGGAGACATTTTGCTGTTCCTACTTACTAGGAACAAACGACATGTCTCCTCTGACAGCACAGGGATTTGTGTGTTTACACACACAAATCCCTGTGCTGACGCTCGTGCACGCAATCGCGTGTGGCCAGTGGCGATTGCGACCGCATGCATCGAGTCCTCCACCATGCAGTGCGCGCGCCCTCTAGCGGGTCTTAAAGGAACCCTGTATATATACGGGGTTTCGCACAGCGGTGCCATTGTGCCGCAGTATATATACGCGAGCCGGTTGGGAACCGGTTAAAGTGTTAAGGCAGGCATCCCAATACTTTTGACAATGTAGTGTATGTATTCTGATAGCATGCATCCATGGCCGTCAGAATACCTGAACAGTATCTGTAGCTGATTGGGGCTTTCCCCTTACGCCTTAGATTTCTCAGTTGAAGTTTGGCGAGCCGGTTGGTCCCATCAGTTCCACCCACACCTTGAATGTTGGCCAAATCACGTGAATTGACCGAAATGTGAGCTGCATATGGCCTGCTTTACTTCTATCAGTGTGTCAGCTATTTGCTAGTACATATGGAATGTGTCAGTTAGTTAGTACATAGGGAATGTCTCAGTACATAGGGAATGTGTCAGTTAGTTAGTACATAGGGAATGTGTCAGTAAGTACATAGGGAACGTGTCAGTAAGTACATAGGGAACGTGTCAGTTAGTTAGTACATAGGGAACGTGTCAGTAAGTACATAGGGAACGTGTCAGTAAGTACATAGGGACCGTGTCAGTTAGTACATAGGGAATGTGTCAGTTAGTACATAGGGAATGTGTCAGTTAGTACATAGGGAATGTGTCAGTAAGTACATAGGGAATGTGTCAGTAAGTACATAGGGAATGTGTCAGTAAGTACAAAGGGAATGTGTCAGTAAGTACAAAGGGAATGTGTCAGTAAATACAAAGGGAATGTGTCAGTAAGTACATAGGGAATGTGTCAGTTAGTACATAGGGAATGTGTCAGTTAGTACATAGGGAATGTGTCAGTTAGTACATAGAGATTGTGTCAGTACATAGAGAATGTGTCAGTTAGTTAGTACATAGAGAATGTCAGTTAGTACATAGGGAATGTGCCAGTTAGTCAGTACATATGGTATGTGTCAGTTAGTACATATGGAATGTGTCAGTTAGTTAGTACATAGGGATTGTGTCAGTTAGTACATTGTGAATGTGTCAGTTAGTTAACATAGAGAATGTTAGTTAGTACATAGAGAATGTCAGTTAGTACATAGGGAATGTGTCACTACATAGAGAATGTGTCAGTTAGTTAACATAGAGAATGTGTCAGTACATAGGGAATGTGCCAGTTAGTATAGAGAATGTCAGTACATAGGAAATGTGTCCGTTAGTACATAGGGATTGTGTCAGTTAGTTAGTACAGAGAATGTGTCAGTTAGTTAGTACATAGGGAATGTGCCAGTTAGTTAGTATAGAGAATGTGTTAGTTAGTGCATATGGAAAGTGTCAGTTAGTTAGTACGTAGGGATTGTGTCAGTTAGTACATTGTGAATGTGTCAGTTAGTTAGTGCATAGAGAATGTGTCAGTTAGTTACTACATAGAGAATGTCAGTTAGTACATAGGGAATGTGTCAGTACATAGACAATGTGTCAGTTAGTTAACATAGAGAATGTCAGTTAGTCAGTACATAGAGAATGTGTCAGTTAACATAGAGAATGTCAGTTAGTACATAGGGAATGTGCCAGTTAGTATAGAGAATGTGTCAGTACACAGGGAATGTGTCAGTTAGTACATAGAGAATGTGTCAGTTAGTACATAGAGAATGTGTCAGTACATAGGGAATGTGCCAGTTAGTATAGAGAATGTGTCAGTACATAGGAAATGTGTCAGTTAGTACATAGAGAATGTGTCAGTACATGGGGAATGTGCCAGTTAGTTAGTATAGAGAATGTCAGTACATAGGGAATGTGTCAGTTGGTTAGTACATAGAGAATGTGTCAGTTAGTACATTGGGAATAAGTATTCCTCCTTGTCAAGCAGTTACAAGGGGAGGCCAGGGGATGGCTCTACACAGAGCCATGGAGAAGGCAGTAGCTCGTAAGGATGCCAGTATCAGAGCTCCCCCTTCACAATACACAGCAGAGGCAAGCCTACATGTAGACAGGCGGCGGTGCTCACACATAAGCCGGTAGCAGTGCTGCTGTATCAGTGCAGTACACCATTCGTCCAGCCTGTGGAAGACAAACCGCTCTATATCACCTCCGTGTGCGAACAGCCAGCCACCGGGGCCTCTCCACTTGTCACAGTCACCATGGCAATCGCCCGCCCCCCGCCTCTGATTGCTGCACGACCAGGGCGAAGCGAGCATCCTCGCGCGCTGATTGGCCGGCATGTGCGGTCTATTAGCGGCAGTCGGGCTCGGGCTGTGCCTGGGTTATGTGGGCGGTGATGTCAGGATGTGGCTCCGCCCTCTCCCTCCTCGCTGGCTCTGGCTGCACATTGCTGTACTGCGACCAGTGAGGGGTGAGGAAGAAAGACAGAGCCGAGGGGAGAAAGAGAACTGAAGCCGTGCTGGACACATTCCTTGTCCGGGGGCAGGTGGAGGCCGCTCAGTCACCGCCCGGGGTTGTTCTGTGCCCGCCCGCCTGGGACTAGTCGTGTCTTTGTGTCGGAGAAGGTGTGAGGAGAGAGGAGTGAGCAGCCCTGACTGGCCGGGTGGACCATGCTAGTGGCTGCTCTTCATCAGTGATCGGGAGAGAGCTCCTCATTGTATTAGTGAGCGGTGCACTGCCCTCTGGGGGCCCCTGGATGTCACCCCACCCTCCCCCCTCATAGACTAACATTCTGCTGAGGACAGCTCCCACATTTTACTTTATTGTGTGATCCTGCATAGAACTTCACCATCCCCCCCCTCAGGTCACATTTCATGTAGTCCATGTGTGATCTCCCCCAGTGATTGTCAGGTATAGCTCTGCCCCCCCTTTGCTTTGTTTCCCCCCACCCCTCCCCCACCTTGGCTGGTCCCTCCAGGTGCCCCCCCAATCCTATACTGTGGACCCCAGTCATGGCCTCTTTGTTGACCTCCAGCCTTGTCTCCCAGCAGACTTCATCCCAGTGACCACCCCCTCTCCCCCCCACTCCTGGATCTCTTCTGGGGAACTTGTCTGCAGCTGAGAGTCAAGGCTGTAAAATCACAGCGCTCATCACCTTAGTGGATTGGAAAAGTGCGGACAAAACATGTCTACCCCCAACAGGTTCAAAAAGGACAAAGAGATCATTGCTGACTATGAAGGCCAAGTCAAAGGTAAGTCGCTGGGGTAGGTGGGTCGGTGCCAGAACCCCTAAAAGTGGGGCTCGCTTGCTGTCATTTATGGTAAAGCCTAAATGAATGACAGTTTGTTATCGCAAACAACTGCCATTGTTGTTTCAATAAAATACAATTTTTTTTTCCTCCATCCTTTGTTGCGGCTCTATCCTGTTGATCTCCTGCAGCCTCTTCCTGTCTATATGCATGCACACTAGTGATGGCTGCATGACATTCCCCAGGGCGGGTTTCCTAAGAGCCCATTCACACCAATAGGCGCTCTTTATGTTCTGTATAATGTGTTCTATGAAAGGCTGGTTGTTACAGTGCATCACACTATTTACACTTTTTTTTTAAATTATTAAAATGTCACAAAGTGACTTTATGCACTGCAGCACGTTGCAATGGGGTGTACTGCCTAGAATCGCAATGCGCTGCATTAAATGCATCCTGTTCTACGTTGTTTCAGCACACTGGCATTAACAGAGACAATAGGACATTGTCTATGCGTTGGGGTAACGCTGCTCAGCGGATATGGTTTGAACGGGCCCAAAGGATGACAACAGTAAACTGTAGGTTGCCATTCAGGGCTCAAGCCAGTTGGAATTTGAGCTGTTGGTGCCCTTGTCAGCACCACCCAATTTGATTAAAAAGTCAATTTAACAATCAACTTTTGTCAAGTGGAAAATTGTCAGCTGAACAGCTTCTTCATCCAGTCACTGTTCGGGTATTCTGACAGCTGCTGGGGACGGTTGTCAGAACAAAATAGCCCCCAGGGTTTTTTTTTTTTCCCCATCTGCGCCCCTTAGTGTGGATGGAAGAATGTTAGGCCTGATTCACACTTATGCATTTTTAGTGCTTTTTGCATTTTGCAGATTTGCACTACAGTCCATTTAACATGGTTTCCAATGGAAAACGTTTTGTAGTGCAAAAATGCAAAAAGCACTAAAAATGCGTAGGTGTGAATCCAGCCTTAGAGTCCTTTCATTCAACCTGCAGGCTGAGCAACAAAAAAATCTATAATTGCACAGCCAATGTAATGTGTGTCTTGTAGTCTCCATTGGTAGCCTGTCACCTAGGGGTTGATTTACTAAAACCAGAGAGTGCAAATTCTGGTGCAGCTCTGCATAGAAATCAACCAATCATCAAAGCTTTAAAGTGGTTCTAAAGACCAGTTTTTTTTTTTATAAAATGTTTTTTTTTTTTACCTTCTTGCATTCTATGCATGGCTCTCCCCCCAAGCTCCTTATACTTACACGAGCCCCATCTCGATCCAGCGATGTGCGTGGGAGCAGCGGCTCTCCCAGGTCCCACATCAGCGGGAGCCATTTGCGCTTGCTGCTGTCAGTCACAGCCATTGAGCCAATGAGGAGAGAACGAGGGACAGGGCTGAACTACGCTGTCCATTCACAGGAGCTCGAGTGCCCCATAGCAAGTGGCTTGCTCTTGGGGGGCACTCGGCAGGGGGGAGGAGCCAGAACTGCCAGCAGGGGGGACACAAAAAGATCAGAGGTGCTCTGTGCAAAACCATTACTCAGAGCAGGTAGATACAACCATGTTTGTTTACAGTCCTTTTTAATTGAATGGCTGAAGTAAGAAGCTGATTGGTTACTGTGCGGGGCTGCACCAGATTTTGCACTCTTCAGCTTAAGAAAAATGAATCCCATAGTGACAACACAGGCGCACAGTGGGATACAGCGTTGTCACCCTATAACAGGAAGTGCCTGAGCTTCAATCACTGGATCGCCAGGTGTTCTTCTAATGGAAGCTTCAGGCTTGGAAACAAATTTTTGAAATAACTAACATGTTAAAGCTTTATGAGATTTTAGTGATTGGATTGAGATGCACTTTAAGCAGGTATTGTGTTTATTCATAGTCCAGGCTGCTGTAACCATTATCGTTCCATTTAAATGATTTAGTTGTGCTGCGTAAACTGTTGTCGCTATATAAATTCCGTATATATTAATACTTTGTAAAGCTTTGTGAATAAATCATGGTGTAATGTAGGGCTGGTGCAGCTGTGCATGCAGGTATTCCTGTAAAAATAACCCGCTGGCTTTTGTTTCATCCAACCTATTTATAGATTTACTTAGCAGCGAGTTAAAGGGCTCTTCATCCAGGTGTTATTTTGTACTTTCCAAAGTCAAATGAGATGGGAACAAAGGAGAGATGAAAAGTCATCAATGGGCTGTCAGTGTGAGGTACAGTCACAGATTAGTTGTGCCGTCAAGTGCTGACACGAATGGAGTATGCAGATCGGTGCCATTATTTCTTTCGCCTGCCCTGGATTCCGCATCGCTGTGACTAGTGCAATGCGATTTCATGGGAATAACCATGGCAGACACCATGCATGTGTTTAGATTTCACTTCATTGAGTCCAATGACTCATCAAGTTGGCTAAAGCGACGCGATTCATTTCTGAAAAGCTTTGCATGTTTTTTTGTTACTCATTAAATATTATTCCATTGATGGCTTTTTTTTCTCTCTGAGCATTGTGACTGCTCTTTGCTTCTGTGTGAGTTAGGCCTGGATTCTACACGGGGAGGCAAATGAAAATGACGGTTATAAGTAACAATTAGATCATTTGGCATTTTTAAATGTAGTCATTATCTTTACAAAACAGTAATGCAAAATGAAGGGGATGACTTTTCAAACTTGCTGTGTTCAGCTACATTATAATTATGGGAAAGGCTTGATTTCTTTTTTTTTTTTTTTTTTTCTAGGAGTGGCCTCATTGAATCAGCCTCATGTATCCGATGATATTTCACACCCCCCAGCTTTGCGGTTTCTATTCCGCTGAAGGGGAATTAATCATTTACTTAAATCGCATACTTTTAGCCACTGTACCTGTATGTATATATATATTCATGGCTTCTGGCTACTAGCACAAGGTCAAAGTTTGAAGCAAGTGTACTTTGTTATGCTGGAGAGGTTGTTCCCTGTGTTCAGCTAGCACAGTGACTGCCCTTATATACAGGAAACGAGCTGCTGTAATGGGGAGAAAAAAAAAATATTTTGCCGCTAGTATTCACTAAAGCTGGCTGTATGCTATTCAAATTTTTGGCTGGATCCAAATGAACCAAACGATGTTCGCTCAGTGAGTGGCTCTGTCTGCTGCCTCTCGCATGACATCTGTTGATTTAAAAAATCAAAGAAGCCAGGCAGAACATTATTGGCCAAAAAGCTGCTCATCCAATCGGATGCAGCTGCTGTTTGGGTATTTTGACAGCTGGCAGAGCTGGCTGTCAAGTGACAATAGCCGCAGATTAAGATTCATCCATCTGCGCTGTGTAACTGCGGCACGCCATTCAGCCTGCAAAAATCTTTGTGTATGGCCAGCTTTAGATTCTTGGTTTCATTCTCAAGAAGTCTGTTGAACAATAACAGTAGAAATCTGAATGGCACTTTTTCCTTATTCTACTTACAGTGGGGAAAATAATTATTTGATCCATTGCAGATTTTGTACGTTTGCCCACTTGCAAAGAAATTAAGGGTCTATAACTTTTATCATAGGTGTATTTTAAATGACAGACCGAATATCAACGAAAAGTCCAAAAAAAAAGTTATAAATTGAGTTGCAGTTCAGTAAGTAAAATAAGTATTTGATCCCCAAGCAAAACCTGACTGGTGGAGGAACCCTTGTTGGCAAGCAGAGGTAGTCGCCAACTACAAGAAATGTCTTACCTCCCCACTATATCATCAGTCTGTTTTATTACCTTTCCAGTGTTATAAATAAATAAGTTATTGAAAAAAAAAAAAAATAGCATACCAATTTAACCCCTTCCTGCTGACTGCCTCCCAGCCCTTTAGGGGTTCTAAAAGCCGGGAGGCAGGCATTTGGGTCATGTGACCGCTGTGATTGACTGTCACAGCGGTCACATGATTGGAAAACTCCTGATATCTAGTATGAATCGAGAGCTTTCCGGTACCCACCGGCTACCATGCTGGGAGCACGCTCTCAGCACGGGAAGTTGTTTTAACAGGGCCGCATATATGTGGCCACTCAGCGTTCAAGCCAAACGGCCGCATATGTGTGCGGCCAGTGTCAAGGGGTTAAGATCATAGAAATGATTGTAAAGGTAATTTATTTTTCAAATAAAATAATAAACCAATTTTATTCTTTCCATCTTTTGTGCAGTGGTATTACACAGAGCAATCCCAAACCTCCTCTTCTGGGGTCCCTTGCCATCAATCTTGGCTCCTCCTCTTCTATGTCTGCCTCTCTAACAAGCCGCCTGCTAGAGGAGCAGACTCATGGGCTCGCTCCTGAGCCAGGCTATTCATGTCCATAAACACACACAGTGCAACATTGCCCAGCCCCCCACTCTCTGCCCACTGGATTTGACTGACAGCAGCAGTTGCCAATGGCTAGATAATCTCCAGCTCACTGTCAAAAGGGGGGTGCATTAGGGGGTTGCAGGGGCGGGTGCATTGTAACATGTTGCACCCTGAATATGGGTATATGATGTTACAAAAGGTGAACTTATCCTTTTAACCTAAGGGTCCCGCTGTGGTCAATCAAAGGCAGATAGCCAATCGGGAGAGAGGGGGTGGGGCCAGGTCGGGGCTTCATGTCTGAATGGGCACAGGGAGATGCGACACATCTCGGGTGTTCCCTTAGCACTCTGCTTGCTGTGGGGGGCACGGAACAGGAGGGTGGGGCCAGGATCACAGAAGAGGGACCCAAAAAGAGGAGGATCTAGGCAAATCCACCGCAACAGAGCAGGCAAGTATAACATGTTTGTTTTTTTATAGGGGGGGAAAAAAACGAGTCTTTACAACCACTTTAAAGTGACACTAAAGGTTCATTTAAAAAAAAAAAAAATAACAAACAAATCATACTTGCCTCCACTGTGCAGCTCGTTTTGCACAGGGTGGCCCGAACCTCATCTTCTGGGGTTCCCCCGGCGGCTCTCTCGGCCCCTCCCTGCATCAGATAACCCCCTGGGAGAAGCGCTCTCCCAGGGGGTTACCTTGTGGGTGCGCTCCTGAGTCCAACATTTGGCATACAGCACTCGGCCCCGCCCCCCCTGTGCCGCATCATTGGATTTGATTGACGGCAGCGGGAGCCAATGGCTGCGCTGCTATCAATCTATCCAATCAACAGCCGAGAACCCCCTAGCAGAGAGACGGTGCGTCCCCGTGGGACAAGTTTGAGGGTTCAGGTTATTAAAACGGAGGGCTGGTCACTGATGGGTGTATCATAGGATGCATTAAGGTGAAAAGACACAAACGTTTACAACCCCTTTTAAGGTTAAAAAAAAACAAACCTGTTAATATGCATAGTGTTTGTGGTTGGTGTGAAATTAGCTGAAGTACAGGGCTTTAAGTTGTGAGTCCATCTGATATTTACATTTTGATGACACTCGAGTTGATGATGCATTTGTGACAAAATATTTGGATTATGCTATGCCAGCCAAAGGATGGTGTTAACACATTTTATTATAACTACTAACATAAGCATGCCAAAACGTGTTGTGGGTTTTTTTTTTTTTTTTTTGACAGGTGTTGGTTCCATTTCCATTTAGATGTGTTTGAAGTGGTCTGAGGGGGTGTCTAGGTTAAGTGTTAAACCATTGATGTCAGTGTTTTGTCTTTGACCCTGATCGTAAAAGTGTGCTTTGTACTTTCACTGTTTTGGAATTTGCCATCATCAAAGTGTGACAAATTCTGAAAAAGTAAAACTTCTTCTAGTTATTAACATTTAATAAGTCGCGGCAAACTGGTTGGTACTGTCCCTAGAATGGAATTTGTTTTGATGTAACTAGAGATGGTGAGTATTACTGTTTTCTCAGTCAGTATTGCACCCCTACTTTTTCACAAAGTTTTTTTTATTTTATTTTATTTTATTTTTTTAATTTTTTTTTATTAATATTAATGATACAACAGAGTTTTGTGAATTGTGGAGGGGGTAGAAGGGAGCGGGTGGTGTGCCTTCCTCAGTAGCAGAGGCTCCTGTTAACCTTCAGGCCTCATGCACACTGGACGTTAAAATAACATTGAAAAACTCACTGCAAAGCTACTGGCGTTTTTTATAAAAAAAAACAAATTTTTTGCAATAGCGTTTTATAAAAGTTTTTTTAGCTTACATTTTTTTATTTTTTTTGTGAATCAAAAACGTTAAACGCTGGTGAGCAACATTTTTGAGTATTTAGCGACGTTTATCAGCGTTGGAGCGTTTTTACAGCTGAAAAACGTCTCTCAGAACCCACTAGTTGTTGTTGTGTGGTTTTTATTTTTTTTTTTTATTTTTTTACTGCTCAAAAACGCCACTGCCCAAAACTGCTGATAGCCTATGTGTGCATGGACACATAGGATAACATGATGGAGAGTTTATTGACTGTAGAAAAAAAATGTCTACAGCCAAAAACAGCTGCTGTAAAAATGTATTTTTTAAACTTCTAGTCATGTCGCAAAACGTATCCAGATTTGGCTTTTTGTGTAGCAATGCAAATCAAGCTTACTTACATTGTAGTAGCAGACCAGGTGATTGGTGTTTACAATGACTGCCTTTTATTCTTAACTACTTCTACATCTGGTAAAAGGGAGTTGACTTTGTAATTTAAAGCAATTAGACCAGGGATCCTCAAACTACGGCCCTCCAGCTGTTGCAGAACTACACATCCCATGAGGCATTGAAAAACTCTGACATTCACAGACATGACTAGGCATGATGGGGATTGTAGTTCCTGAACAACTGGAGGGCCATAGTTTGAAGACCCCTAAATTAGACCCTTTTAGATACAGCTTTTTTTTTTCCTTTGTATGTCTGAGTATGCAAGTCTAAGGGCTCTTTCACACTGACGGACCGTATGTCCGTTTTTCATCCTTCCGTTTTAGGATGAAAAACGGACATACATGTATCCCTATGGGATAGCGTGTGTCAGCGGATGAGCATCCACTGACACCCGCTCTCATCCGTGCCCGCTATGCTCCGTTTCTGCAGACGGAGGAAAACCCAATTTTTTTCATCCGTCTGCAGAGCGGATCGGGTGACGACGGACTCTACGGTCCGTCGTCACCCGATCTCTCATAGGGGAGAGCGGCGCTCTGACAGGTCCGTCCCTGCACGGAGTGCAGAGACGGACCTGTCATCTTCCTGCTCAGCGGAGATCGCTCCGGCGATCCCCGCTGAGCAAGCGGCTATCCACGGGGCGGATCTGCACTGATCCGCTCCGTGTGAAAGAGCCCTAAAGCCTAGTACACAGGGGGCCTAATGTCGGGCAGCATCGACTGGTTCAATAGAAAGCGGCCAACAGCCAGTCAAACTGAAGCCAATGGCTGAGAGCGCTGACCAGAGTGTCCTGGCATTGGGGCCGCCCCCTGTCGGAAAACAATAGCAAAGCAGGGGATATTGCTGTACTAACATCAGATTATTAGTACAGCGTCTCTGACCTGAGCTCTGTTTTTTTTTTTTTCCTTCAGCCCTGCTGGATTGAATGGAAAAAAAAAACTGCTAGTATGTACTAGTCTTAAAGCTGATTATACACAGTTCGAATTTTAGCCAATTCCTGATGATCCAGCTAATATTTGACCTGAGGGTGGCCCGGTTGGCATCCTCCCATCTGACATCCTGCAATCCTATAATCAAAGGAGCAAGGCTTAAAATTGTTGGAGAAACAGCGGCTGCAGCCATTGTTTGGGTATTTTGACAGCCGTGGGGCGGCCAGCTGTCAGGAATCCACACTGCTGGCTATTGTATTCTAAGTATGAACTTCTCTTATTTTTCCTTTCAGTCTTTGTAGTATACCATTGGAAGAGTTTTGTTTATAATTAAGGGCAAACAATAATAAATGATCTTGTCAGACATTTAGATGTGTCCTATAGAGCAGTGGTCATCAACCCTGTCCTCAGGGCCCACTAACTGGCCAGGTTTGCAAGAAAACTGAAATACATCACATGTGATATAATTTGCTGCTCAGTGATTGCAATATTCTAGTCTGAATCTTCCCAAGGTAATACATAAAACCTGGCCTGTTAGTGGGCCCTGAGGACAGGGCTGATGACCACTACTATAGAGCACTCTGTTATCTCAAAGAGCCCTCCTTGTTTTGTTTTTTTATCTTGGACTGCATAATGATTATCCCTTATGTTGTAGAGATCTGAATGTGGGAATGTTTAGTAGTTTTAACAAAAAAAAAAAAAAAAACTTGAGTAATGTTGGTAACACTCAGTCCACAAAGATGTTGTTGGCCCACAACAGGGATAAATGGCTACCTGCATTCTGGCATATCAAAAAGTATTGTTCTGTACTTGCAGGGTCTTAAAGGGATACAACATGGGAAAATGTGTATGTGTTTGACACACACACACACACACACACACACACACACACACACACACACACACACACACACACACACACACACACACACACATATTTTGTGCAGCTCAAAGGCAAATCAGAGGTATGTGAATTTGGGGAAACCTTCCTATTTCCCCTGTCATTTGCTCACGCGATCAGTCATATTGCACAGATTATAGTAAGCGAGAAGGTTTTAAAGTACTCTGAGCAGGCTTCCTGATCTGTAAGGGAGTGTAAACATTACATCACATCTTTCTTTGTATTTTTTATTTTATTTTTACACACAAATGCACACTGTATGAAGAGAACACATCGTCAACCTGCTACAGATGAGGCCAAATTGCAGTGGTATGTTTGCTTTTCTTGTACACGAAGGCCCCTTTCACACTGGGGCGGGGAGCCGCAGTGACGGTAAAGCAGCCTTATATTTAGCGCTGCTTTACCGTCGTTTAAGCCGCGGGATTAGGCCGCTCGCGGTGAGGTTTTACCCCCCGTGAGCAGCCGAAAAAGGGTTAAAATCCCTCGCAAAGCGCCGCCGTAGCGGCGCTTTGCGGCGGTATTACCGCGGTGTCCCATTGATTTCAATGGGTAGGAGTGGTATAGAAGCAGTGAATACACCGCTCCTATACCGCTCCAAAGATGCTGCTAGCAGGACATTTTTTACCGTCCTGCTAGCGCACCGCTCCAGTGTGAAAGCCTGCTGGCTTTCACACTGGAGTGAATGGGCCGTTTTTTCAGGTGGTGTACAGGCGCTATTTTTAGCGATGTACCACCTGAAAACGGCCCCAGTGTGAAAGGGGCCTAAGGCCCCTTTCACACCGGGGCGTTTTTCATGCGGTGCAGCGCTAAAAATAGCGCCTGTTCACCGCATGAAAAAATCCTGCCCCTTTAACTCCAGTGTGAAAGCCGGCGGGCTTTCACACTGGAGCGGTGCGCTAGCAGGATGAAAAAAAAAGTCCTGCTAGCAGCATCTTTGGAGCGGGATAGGAGCGGTGTGTGTTCACCGCTCCTATACCGCTCCTTCCCATTGAAAAGAATGGGAGACCGCGGTAAAACCGCGGCAATACCGCCGCAAAGCGCCGCTACGGCGGCGCTCTGCGGGGGGTGTTTAACCCTTTTTCGGCCGCTCGCGGGGGGTAAAACCGCACCGCGAGCGGCCGAAAACCGCGGTGAAAACGACGGTAAAGCAGCGCTAAATATAGCGCTGCTTTACCGTCACCGCGGCTCACCGCCCCAGTGTGAAAGGGGCCTAAGGGTCGGTTCACACTGAGGCAGCACGACTTGCAGCGCGACTGCCTCAGGCGACCTGAATCCGACTTTAGCGGCGGCTTGCAAAATGACTTCTGTATAGGAGTCAATGTAAAGTCGCCTGAAGTTGCCCCAAAAAAAGTAAGTCTGAGTTAGCAGCGTCCCGTGTACATGGGGCCTTAAACGTCAGTTTTGCCGCATTTGCGTTTAGAAATAAATATAATTTATTTTTTTTAAATAGCCAAAAATGAAAAACTCGGCTAAATGTGAGTTCCCGCGCTTGGCGCTTGAAATGCCTCTAAACTCAGTGTCTGAACTCATTTTTTTGCTTTCCAAAAAAAAGCCTCTAAACTCAACTACCTGAAAACGACTATAAACGACCCGGTGTACTGATAGGAGAACATAGAGGAGAGTTCAGGAGCAGTTGACTAAAATGCCCAACTGCTCCTAAACATCCGTTTACCAGCAGCAGTGTACATGAGGCCTGGGGAGAGACGATAAAAGCACGCCTCAACCAGACGAGTTTTACAGCCCCCCAGCTGCTAGTGTGAATGTGCCCTAAAGGTTGGGCAGCGTGGCAACAACTCCTAAGAGATATAGGGGATGTGCAAGCAGAGAAAATGCCCCTTTTCCAGCAGAGTTTGTTTGAAACAATTTGTTCATTACTTGCATTCTTCATTTAAAAAACAAAACAAAAAAAAACATACCACCCTACCATACACTGCACTTGGGCTGGATCCAGGCATCCACCAGGCTGAAGAGAAAAGTTGCTTTATGCCCCAGTTGCATGGAGTATGAACATGTATAGGCTCACCTCTTGGCCACCCATTGTTCTTGGTGCACGATGCCTGTGTGCTACCATTAGGTATTCGTGTTGCATTGTTGTCTTTTATCCTAATGCAGGCGGTGTTTCTATGGAATCAGTAAAATCAATCAGGACCTGACACTAGGCCAGTCGGCTGTCTGTTTCTTTCAAGATCTATAAGTATATCTGTTTTTTTTTTTTTTTTTTTCTTTGTATATACTTGCCTTTAAAATGGCTGGGTTATGTTTATTGATCACAGATCATGTTGTGACCAATAAATATCCATAAGTAGGATAAATCTACATCAGAGTGGCACGTTATATAACAGGCATTTTAAGGTGTGTGTGTGTGTTTTCTTTTTTTTTTTTTTCTTCTTTAAGTTATTGGGCTTGGAATGCACATTGTGGTATGTTTTATTTGTAAACTAGTACTTTTTTTTTTCTTTAAGGATTAATTTCATTCCATTTTTTTTTTTTTTTTTTGCATAATTACATTGGTCCAGCTTGGACAAATTAAAGTATGTGTGGCCGATTCCTTTGAAAGAAGAGATTCTCCGTAGTAGCCTTGGTTACTACAGTGATCCTAGCCATCTTCCAAGTCTTGTGCCGAGAAGCTGCCCTGCTACATAATATCTACAGAGGGTTGCACATTTGGCATGAGGACCGTTCACAAAATACCTGGTATTTTTCTTCGTAAATACAAGGTGTTCTCTAACAGGGCAAGGTGGAGATTGTGATGTCACTGCCCCACTCCTTTACCTCATCCACTCAGCGAGTGCTTTGCATTCATAGAGAAAAATGCAAGGCATGCTCAACTGCCGAGCGTATTGAATGCAAAGCCTTGTCCAATGCAATGCGAGTGACCCCAGTGTTCATTATGGACAAGGGCAGCAGCTTGGCACAGCCCCTGGAATATGGCTACTACAGTGAATCTCCTTTTCAGCAGGGATCAGCCAAGTATGGAATATGCATACTTCGGTCTGACCTGGACCAGTGAAGCAATGCCAAAAAAAAAAACATGCCTAGATCTCGGCATATTTTTCTGAATCTGGATGTCCAATAAAGATGTAATTGTTGGAAATGGCACTGTTGCCCATGAAGATCACATGCAATCTGTGGTTTTTACTCTAACCCATCTGCTGTGATCACATTCATGTCGTTTTGTTCTACTAGGAGAATTAAAAACACAGGCTATGCTGTGTGATTGAAACACCATGAACATTCACAATGCTTTTATGGAAAACCACATTTAATTTGAAGAAACTGATGCTTTTGGAGCATCCATTCTTATTTCAGTCGTGTCATGTTAAGATCTAGCAGATGGCATGTGATGGACAACCTATTTCCAAGTTAATGATGGAGTTGTTTGGCTGAACAGGGCACCGTAGTTTTAACCAGGCATGTGTTCATTGTTTACTTTGCTGGATGTAGGCTTTGTTCTCGCATGTATATATGAAGCGTTGCTGCCTATCAAGTAAAGAGAAGCGTTAGACTTGTATTAAAGTGGTTGTAAACCCTTACAGACCACTTTGACCTACAGGTAAGCCTAGATTAAGGCTTACCTGTAGGTCCAAGAAGGCAAACATGCCGCAAGTGAAGGCAAACATGCCATCCCTTACGGCTCCCGCGCGCATGCCCCGGAGTGATGTCATCGCTGCTCCGGCCACTCACAGCGCCGGAGCAGCGATACCCGGAAAGAAGATGGACGCTTTGTGCAACAGGGGACAGTAGTGACATCGCTGGCTCCTGTGTCAGGTAAGTGACACATAATGGGCTACTATGCGATGCATAGTAGTCCATTATGCTTTACCTTTGCATGGAAACAAAGGGGAAGTAAAACCATTAGGGTTTACTTCCTCTTTAATCGTCATACAAGCTTGTAAAATTCAGAATGATTTAAAAATGTTACTAAACCCAGGACCCTGCATTGACTATATCTTGTCTCCTATAGTACACAGAACGTGGAAATATTATATATTAAAATATTATTTTAGTAAATCTAAACTTTTTCCCATCAGCAGGATATAGTCTTGTGACTTCTATCAGCGTCTGAGCACCGGTAAAACTTGTTGCTAGGAGATTTCATTCTACTCTGGCTGTCCTATGAGGCTGCAGGACCCCTGACCCTCTGTCTAGACAGTGCTGATTAGTCCTGTTCCGATCACATGCACCCTCAAAAGAAACTTTTGCAATACACACCAAACTGAGCATGCGCAGAGTGCCCCCAAGACTCTGTACTATCTGGAGATCGATTGGGGACAGTGGAAGAAGGGGAGGATCAGAGAAGAAAGGATCAAACATCCTTTTTACACAATGCAGAGGATTGACCCCTTAGGTTCCACAGCGAGTACAACAAGCCTGCATTACTGCATATACAGACTGATTTTACTGCTGTGGGTTTAATAACACTTTAATAGGGTAAAGAAATAATGGGCAAGGAACAGTCACACAGAGCAGTCAATCAGATGTTGGTGCACTTGGTCAGATCAATGACAAATCACGAATTCTCTGAAAAACCTGTAAACATGATGTATGAAAACTCCACCCTGCAGAAAAATGCTAGTACAAATGGAAAATTTGAAGACCTGTTTTGTTTCAGAACATAAGTGTTCCCTCTGTGGATATTTTTCTCCGTCTCGTATAACGGTGTCCAGTCAAGCAAGCAGGCTGAGCGGTGTTTGCTCCAGTGCATGCAATATAGATCAAATTGTAACAGGGCACTCTCCATATTCCTTCATACAGTATTGTTCTATAACATTAATAAGTGTAGGAAACTAGACCAGGAGAGAACTGATGAACAGTGGATAGGATCGAAGGCTCTTCTCTTACTGTTGGGTGTTCAATTTAAAGATGTATATGTGTCCTTCCGTCTGAAAACAATGGAAAAGATTCTAGATATTTACTCGCTTCACGTTGGCTTCTGCACTTTTCCAAGTCCTGTGTTTTAAATGGTACCAAAATATCATACATTTCTGTGCAGAATACTGTATTGGTTTAAGTCAGGGGTCTCCCAACTTTTCATTGTCCTCCCAGACTTTAGAGGGGGCCAACTGGCCAGCGGGAGTGGAAATTTTCCTGGCATCAGTGGAAGTAAATATTGCCACAAATATTGCCACATTTGGTATTAGGGGGAGAAAAAGTGCCCCATTGATATCCTAGGAAAAAATAGTGTCCTGTTGGTGGGAGAAATGGTGTCCCATTGTTGGTGTCAGTTGGCAGAATAGTGTCTCATGTCAGTGGGGAGGAATAATGCCTGATAAAGGCAAGCAAAGGGCCACATCTGGTCCCGGGCCGCAGTTTGGAGACCGTTAGTTTAAGTTTTAGTGAAGACCGAGGGAACCTTTTGTGCATTAGTGCTGGTCAAAAAACTTCTCAAGCTTTGTTGTCTGGTATATTATTGCCCCTAACACCTGATAACAACCTTTAGGCCGGGTTCACACTGGAACCGGCTGCAGATCGCACAGGAGCACTGTGCGTCCCTGTTCCCTGTTTCAGGGATGAATCAGGGCAGAATCTTTGCCTGAATTCGGCCCTGAAACTGAGCCAAATATTCATGTTTCTGTGCAGTGCGCTCCGCAGCCGCAACGGAGATATGTGAACCGGCTCCATAGGGAGCCGGTCGCATTCTCCTGCTATGTGAATTGGATGCCGAGAAACCCGCATCTAATTCGCATAGGTGTGAACCCAGCCTAAGGCTGGGTTTATACTATCTTTGCATGCGGCTACCAGCAGGGGTTCGGTGCGTCCTCGTTCACCAATTCGGGTCCTATTTCGGACGGAATTTTTGGCTGAATTCGGACCTGAAATGGACCAAAAGATGCACAGGACTCCTATGCAAATTCGTACCAAAGCCGCAATGGAGACATTTGAACCGGCTCCATAGAGAGCCGGTCAAAATCTCCTGCTATTGCAAATTGGATGTGGAGAACCCACATCCAATTCACAATAGTGTGACCCCAGCCTTGGGCTCCATGCACACTGGGCTTAAAAAAAGCCATTTTCCTTGGCAGAAAAAAAAAACGCTCAGTGTTTTTTGTACAATATGTAGACGAGTTTAGGAGAGATTTACGTTTTTTTTTTTTTTTTTTCTCTACCAGTAAGCTCCAATAAGAAACTCCTCTAAATGTTGAGCTCAAAATATGCCCGTAATCGTCCTAATGTGTATGGGCACCTAGGATAACATTGAGCTGCTTCTACAGGCAGAGCACAAAACTCCTGTAGAAGCAACGTTTTTAAGCCAATGTGAATGGAGCCGAACAGACTCCTTCCAGGCTCACCAGGCAGTTATCGCTCTCACCTTTTTTTTTCCCCCCAATTTTTCTTCTAACTTCCTAAATGTATGCTATATCCTTCCTATGTGCTATATATATATATATATATATATATATATATATATATATATAATATATATATCCTATGCCTTGCTTGAGGAATGTGAGAGTTGGGTGGGGACACTGAGGATCACAGGATGGTTGATTTTTAATTTTGCACATCTGCCTTTTACTGGAAAATTCAGATGAGTGAGTTTGTTGGGTTTGTCTTATTGCCTCCATACCTGGCACTGGTTGACAGGAGGAGCAAAAGTGGAGCTGTTACCTGCAACAAGTCAGTAATAAGTATACTAGATAGGTGTGCATTAGGTAGCTAAGACTACATATTTGAGACTGACTGGCTGATTTTAACTGCATCCTGCATGCCACAAAATTATTGCTAGGTTGTTTTAGTATCACACCCAGTAAAATATAGTTATTGCTTTTACAACTTGTAAGGTATGTTTTTTTTCTTTTTGCATGCTGTGTGTGTGTGTGTGTGTGTGTGTGTATATGTGTGTATATTTATTTTTTTTATACAATTTGCGTGCAACGTAAAGCAGGCGCAAGATTGCCACATATGTATTTGGAATTAACATATACTCTTCCAGAGCACCCAACAGACAGACAACAGGATCATACTTTAGCTGGTAATTATGAACCTGCAAAATTGTGGCTATAACCTCCGCCCAATGTCGGAAAAGCTTTAGGCATCTCCACAACATGTGAATTAGGTCCCCATGTTCTCGTTGGGATTTTGGGCATAAAGGACTATCTCTACAGCCCCATTTATGCAACTGCAGAGGCGTCCTGTAAGCTCTGTGGAGCAGGAAGAGCTGGGATAATTTCCACAGGGCTGACACTGAAGCCAAAGGGGCGGCGGATAATGGGCTTCCCATACTTCTCCATCTATATTGCTCACATCTCTCTCCCAGCCCCTCCTACATAGCATATCCCTGTTTCCCTGTAGTGCACTTAGGAGTATGGAATACTATGGGGGTAGCATGAAGCACCTTTATCCAGTTGATAAATGTTGTGCCCACCCTGAGCTGCTCCAAGACCTCCCACAGATGGGGCCATTCCATACTTTCGAAGGCCTTGGCAGCGTCCAGGGATAAAATGGCCCCGTTACCTGTGTTATCCACAGGCAGTTATAAGTTTTAGGAAGAGACGCCTAAGGTCGTGTGCTGTGGAACGAGCCAGGATCAAGCAACATTAGTCCCTGTGGACAAACTTGTGTATGACTTTCGACGATCTCAACACCAACACCTTGGCCAATTTGACGTCTGATGTTAGCAGGGCGATGGGCCTGTAAGAGTCCGCCATCGTGGCATTCTTACCAGGTTTTAGAAGAACAATGATAATTGCCTCATTTATGGATTGAGGCAGCTTCCCTGACTCCAGTGCCCTATTGTACACTTTAAGCAATGTAGGCATCATTTGTTTCGTATATCGCCCATACACTTCAGATGGGAGTCCATCTGAGCCTGGAGATCTCCCATTGGGAGCCTGTTTTTAATGCCAGTAGAAGTTCCTCCTTAGTAATTTGATCATTGAGCAATTGTGTGTCCTGAGCCGAAAGGGACGGCAGTGAGCAGTCAGCCAAGAAGTGATTGATGTCGCTCCCGGTGGGGTGTACTTTCAAAGAATACAGATCACTACATGTACGAAAACACCTGCAAAATGTCTTTTGTGTGGAGATCTTGGGACAGCCCTGTGAGTCTTGTATTGTATCCATGTGCGATGGACACTGATGATTACGTATCGGCATCGCTAGTATGTGTCCCGTGTTTTCTCTGTTCAAATACAGTTTTAACATATTTGTGCATACAGTGTATTGTGTAGATGTGGCATTGAGGTGAAAAGTGTTTTTCGAAGACTTGTGTAATCCAATGTATAATTGTAGAATTACCTATCCACTGGTAGAAAGGGTTTAACATGTCCAAAGCTGAAGGAATTAGTGCATTGTGTACTTCTATGGAAGAAGAGTGAGATGTTAGTGGTTTGATGTTTTAGTTCTGTCATTTACAGGAATACCTTTCCTCTAGAGAACTGTGGAGGAGATTATGAGATGGTACAAGTCTCCATAAGCCGCTTGATGTTTTCCAGTGGTTTGAGTATTGCACAGCAGCAGATCGTGTCTAGTACACTTTGTGTATTGGGGAATGTATCAGCTGCCTTGTATAATACAAATGAACTGAAATTAGATGCTGAACTACATGGTGTTTTCCTTGGTGGCGTGTATAAAAAAATTAGATCAGTTGTGACTGTTAAGGCTGCATTCACACCTGAGCATTTTCAGCTTGTAAAACGCCCCAAAAAAAAAGCCTGAAACCGCCCAACAAGCAAAATCCCATTAATTTCAATGGCACCTGTTCACATCTGAGCATTTTTGTCACCTGAAGCAAAACGCCTGAAAAACACTCAAACTTGAGATTACAGGTGTTTTTCTGCCTTTTTACATTGGTGACCTGAACAAAAACGCGGTAAAAACGTGCAACTTTGAAATGCTCAAGTGTGAATGCAGCCTAACTTTTTTTTTTTTTTTTTTTTTTTACATGTTGAAAGAATTTCAGAATTTTATTATACAGCAAGGCAGTGCTAAACGGGAGCATTGCGAGGCATTTTATGATTTATTGGTCAGCTTCATTCATAACTTCCTTGCTTCCTTTTCTACTCCCGAAGTTGTAATATGACAGAAAAAACAAAATGTCCCTGACTGCTTCTTAACCACTTGCCGACCAGCCGCCAAAGTTTTACTGTGGCAGAATGGCACGGCTGGGCGAAACGACATTATGTTACGTCATGTGCGCGCCTGTGGCTCTCCTTTGGAGCCGATGCGATCATGACCGCCGGGCTCCCGCGATCGCTGCTGACACACGAGAACCGGGATCTGTGTGTGTAAACAGTTTCCGGTTCTCTGAGGGGAGAAGAGACAGATCGTCTGTTCATACAGAGTATGAACTTCTGTCATCTCCCCTACACAGTCCCCTCCCCTCTTCAGTTGGAACACACACTAGGGAACACAATTAACCCTTGATTGCCCCCTAGTGTTAACCCCTTCCCTGGCAGTGACATTTTTACAGTAATCGGTGCATTTTTATAGCACTGATCGCTGTATATGTGTCCTCCATAATGTCGCAGTCCAGCTTAAAAATCTCAGATTTCCGCCATTACTAGTAAAAAAAAAAAAAAAAAAAAAATAATAGCCATAAAACTATCCCCTTTTTTGTAGACTCTATAAATTTTTTGCAAACTAATCAATATACGCTTATTGCGATTTAATTTATTTTTTGATAAAAAAAAAAATTTTTTTTTTTTTTTTTTTTTTTACCAAAAATGTAGAAGAATACATATTGGCCTAAATCTTTTTTTTTTTTTTATTTTTTTTTGGGGGGGATTTTTATTATAGCAAAAAGTCAAAAATATTGTTTGATATTTTTTTTAATTGTCGCTCTTTTATTTTGTTTATCGCAAAAAAATAAAAACCGCAGAGGTGATCAAATACCACCAAAAGAAAGCTCTATTTGTGGTAAGGAGAGAAAAAAAAGGAGCAATGACCTCACAATTGTCAGTTAAAACGATGCAGTGCTGAATCGCAAAAAGAGCTCTGGTCAGGAAGGGGGTAAAATCTTCCGGGGCTGAAGCTAACTGCTGGGGCTGAAGTGGACCTTCAGTCTTTTTTTATTTAATTTTTTTTTTTCTCCCAACTTTCCATCTATTTAATCTTCTGCCCTAGTTGTTTTAACTTTTATAGTAAAACTTAAATTTTCCTGCCAGTAAATGCCTTATACAGCCCACATCTTGTCTGGTAAAAAAGCCTAGGCTTATGCACGGCTCTCTCTCTAACGCTCTTGAGAGTTTGCCAGAAAGTGAGGGGGGCATGAGTCATAAAAGGGCCAATGAGCGCTGCAGGCGTGGCTCTGTGTTTGTGTAAATCCAGGAAGTGAACAGGCTTCAGCTGCCCACAGTTAAAATGGATGCAGCCAGACTCAATGGAGGGAGATTTCTGCAGCATATTTGGCAAGTACAAAATCACAGTGTGTATATATAAAATAATATGCAAAGTGGTTGGAGGGAAGCTTCAGAATGTCAAAGATGTTTTTATTACAAATTATGTGCGCAGACTGCAGTTCTCTTTAATTGTGCGTCTCTTTTGAGTGAAAATCTTTCTCCTTTCCATTGGTAAACTGGTCACAAACCTGATCTACCCAAGATTACAGGCACAGGGTTGCAAATACACCAAAGCACTCCAATAGATGTTGGTAACTGACAAAATTTGTTCCAAATTTATTTTTATTGATGTCCCCTTTTGTGCTTAAAGTGCAACAAGATTTCCACAAAATACGTTTTGTAAAGTACTGTAAGCATAGCATTGTCATACCCCCCCCCCCCCCTCCAAAAATTTTTTTTTAAACAAACTCCTCCACCCCCAACCGTGTAACACTTTAAATTTTTTTTTTTTTAAACATAATTTACCCAAAGGGAGAGAAAGCAGCAATCTGGGACGTACGTGCTGACGTCACCACGCCATTGAGGACGGGTTTTTTCTGTTTATGTTGCCGGCCGGCTTCTATTTTATGCCTGAAACCGCTGAGCTTTAAATTTTTTTTTTAGACTGAGTACCGATCTTTGAAGTGGACCAGGACCTTTTGCTACCAACTACTGGCCTATTTTATTTGGGAAACTATATGCATTGATTATCGGTAGTCTCTGGTAAGGAGCCCCTCTGTGTGGTGACGGGACACGTGTCAGTCGTTTTGCTTTTTGGATCACTGGTGTATGTGTTTGATACTTCTTCTTGCTGGGATAAATGCCAGTCGTTTGTTTTATGTTGTGTTTTGGTAAGCGCAATATTCAAATGGTGGAGGAGTTTCCTACTCTGAACACGCTTTAATTTTTTTTCATTTTTTTTTATTTTTGTTTTTTTCACACTGGGGGTTCTAAATTAATGTCCTTTTATTTTTGTGAAGAAAAGTGTTGTATATATATTTATATATAGCTCTTTTTTCATATTTTTGACAATATTACGCTATGTCTGCTCCCCTTTTTTCTTTTGGGTAATAACCACTGGGGGCATACGCCACTCTCGAGTATCTTATGTTCCGCGTTCCTGAACCATCTAAAGGCCCAGGCTGGGTATAAGCCAACTGCGGAATTGTTGCTTATTTCTGGTAAGCATATCACTTGGAAGGCTGTGTTATTGATTTGCTGAAAACACTTTTATCACCTCCGAACCTCCCTGGAAGGATTTAGTCTACTGTACACCAATACACCTTGCCCCTTTTTTTGAGGACTACTAATAGCGAACCTCTAATCTGGGACTTTTCAAATCTTTTCACAATAATTGTCCAATATATTCACTATTGGGGACTACTAATAGCGAACCTCTAATCTGGGACTTTTCAAATCTATTCACAATAATTGTCCAATATATTCACTATTGGGTAAATATTTTACTCACTGTATATTTTGTATTTATCTAAAAACTTTTTTGTTCGCGTTTTCTCCCCCCCTATGCTGTGCATATCCTGTAGACTCTTTGTTTTGAACTTCCCGTGGATGCGTGCACACTCCAGCGGGAGATCAACATCCCAATTTTACTGAGTTAACTACGGCAGAATGAGCCAGCTCACTGTGCGTTGGCACAACTACTACTAATACTGCTTGGAGGTGCACAGGAAATGTTGACAATGCTGTAGTATGTGTTGTCATCCTAGGAAAGCTAGTGTCTGTGGTTACACCCTTTTTGGTATGGTTTTAATTTTTAAAGCAGGACATGTCAAAAAGTTTATTTATTTTTTTTATATATTAAAGGAACACGTGCAACAACATATTTGGTGCGTGTGTGTTTGGATTTACATGAGCATAATTGTGCCCTGGTTTCTGTAGTGAGCTGACGGTGCTCGTTTTCATGAGCTCTAAGCATTGTCTGTGTGCTCTTATGATTAAGACGTGAGAGAGCATACGTGCGCAATTTCCATGAAGGCAGGACTGTAGATTACCTATGGTAAGGCAGCATATAAGGCAACTCTGTTATGTAGTTTTCTTCTTTGCTTGTATGTTTGTTTTTTGTCGCAAGTGTCCACATGGCTTGCCACATTGCTGTCAAAATTTTATTTATTTTTTGTATATAATTGGATTATTTTCGGCTTTTTAATTTAGTATCACAAATTTTAAATGAATATGAATTTTTCCGCCGTTATCGGCACCTTTTCGGCCAATATGCTGCTTTCACACTGACTTCTTTCTTCTTTCTTCTTTCTTCTTTCTTCCTCTAAAAACTGCTAAGAGAAGCTCTATAAAAATCATCCCATAAATTCTATATGTGTGTTCACACTGGGCTGTTGCTCTTCTGTTTCAGTGTTAATAATCCTGCTTGCTGCATTTTTGGTCAGTTTTAAAAAATAAAAATAAAAAATAAAAAAAGCATACCTCACCATTGAAATTGTGGCAAAACTGCTCCCATTGCATTTTTGATGTGGTTTTTGAGTCACATGACCTATAAAAAAAAAAACTCACCGTAAAATTGCTTTAATGATACAAACTGTATATTCTGTAAGATATAGCACTGTACTATGGAAATGAAGCAGGTGGGATGGGGAAGAGGTAAGAGTGGTGGAGGGAAGGACATGGGTGAGGAAGAGTGAGGGGTGTTGAGTCCTATATACCTGGCATATGCCACACACTCCTGCAACTCACCCAGCCTCCATGTCCATCCAATAACAGTTCACAGAATGTCAACTTTTTCTTCAGGCGATATGGTGTTCAAAGCTTGAAACAAGGGGTAGTATTGAGTTAAATCCAGGAAAACCAGGTAGCACTGATTTTCCTGTATGTTTTTGAGAGTCATGTCCGTGAGTTCCCTGACCTCAAACCAGAGGAGTATCGTGGGGGAATGTCTAGTTTTCAAAGAGCTGCTTTACTCTTTATCAGTGTTGAGAAGATGTTTAGTACAAGTTTTTGTACATTCTATGCAGAAGTGAGCCTGATTTTGCACTTCCCAGCTTTAATAAATAAACCCCATTGTGTACTTAAAAGTGCGGTATGCCTGTATTTTGTGATGGGGAGATCAGTCAAATGTAGTAGGCACACTCCTTGGTTATTCCTCAAGTCATTGGATGGGATTTGGAAAATCACACGTTGAAATCATCCAAATAGGTTGAACAGGTTCACAGTCCCAGAATATAAGTAACATGGTTCCTGTGCCAGCAGGTGTCTGAGACGCGTTTGTTCAGTAGGGAGGTCGCTTTACACCAGTGTGTTAAAATTGTATATCCCACTTCTAAAATTTGTTGGCGTTGGAGAATTTGGTGGATGGGGGTCTTTTCCCATATTGTTATAAACAGATGGTTATAGGTATCTAGAGGGGGGGTTATAAATCACTTCTATATCAAGGAAAGGGTATGCCGCACAGGCTTGTGGGCATTGCAGACAGCTTTGTATTGTGTTGGAAAATGGTGCAAAGCTCCCATGCATGGTACAGATTTAAAAAAATAAATAAAAAATGTCGCAGCTTAAGACCCCCCCCCCCCCCCCCCCCCCCCCCCCCCCCCCCACAAGATTCTAATTGGTTCTTGGGTGTACCAGCCTGGGGGAGTAAGCAAGTCCTTTTTAACATCCATTTATGGGTTAAATGCAAGCATTTAAAAGTAGAATTCTCAATCCCAGATGGGAGGTTGGATATCCTAGTATAGAGATAAAGTAGTAGAAGTGATTGCTTGTCTATCTGGATGGTAGCTAGCTTCTACCATTGGATGGTGTTTTTGTCAAAGGGATGGAGCAAGAAAGTCAGGGAAAGCCTGCAAGAAGCCTAAGAGTCCTCATCCACTTGAGACCCATGTTGTTTGTATTAAGGTGGCAAAAAAAATCCACCACGTGGTGAGGTGTGCTGCTTTTGTAGTAAAGTTTAAAATCCAGACAACTGATGCCAATGTAGTACTTGGGGTGCATCAACCATGTATGATTCAGTCTTGCCACCCCTCGATCCCCAAAAAAAAGATATCCTGGAGAGATGGCTGCCCAGTAGGCTATGCATCAAATACAGGATGCAAGGCAAAAATTGAAATATCTTTTTAGGATTTCAGTCAGTTCCTGTAAGCAATATAATATGACAATGTAGCTCTGGTATTGGTAAGCCAGTTGTTGCACTAAGAATTGAATTTCCATTTGTCATGCTCTGTTTGGTTAAGCAGTTGACGGGTATTTAGATGCTAAAATAGTTTTTACTGGTCAAGTCTACTGATGGCAACTATATGTGTGTGTGTGTATGTGTATGTGCATATATATATATATATATATATATAATATATATATATATATATTTCTCAAAAATGGCTCATAAAACATTTTTAACCAAATGTTCATAAAGCATATGTGAAATGGTTCCCACCCAGTGTCCACAAATAGCCCAAAAGGCTATTAAAACATGAAATAAAACTTATGTGCTGAGATTAGACATTCTGTGCTCCCAACATTCCATTTCATCAAAAATGCCAGCTTCTTACAGGAATTTTATGATCTCTATATCATAAAGAGATTAAATGTGCTTGTGAAAAGGGCTAAATCTCACTTTTGGTGCATTTCCACAGCGTTTTCTGGGTGCATATTACCCAGCATCTACTTGTGAAACTTGGACATGTGTCTCAAATGCAGCAAAAAATGCAATCCAAGTTCATTTTTTTTTTTTCTTTTTTTTGTTTTTTTTTGTTTTTTTTTCTTTTCATTATAATGAGGACCTGCTTTTTTTTTTTTTTTTTGGTGCAGTTAGGAAAACCACAGCAAAGATGCTGCAAATGGAATGTTTCAAAATGCAGCGTATAAGTGCTGTTGTGTGAGAATTCCCAAGGGAAACCTTTTTCTTGAGATATACATATCTCTCTTATTATAAATTTTTCATTTTTTTTTTTTTTTTAAGTAGGGTAAAAACGCAGCAAAAAACATTTTCAGTGGCCCTTATGATTGCCCTGGTAATGGCTTAGCTTGTGGGAATAAGTGTTAATGCTACAAGGTGTCACCCCCCCCCCCCCTTCTCTCCAGATGGAACTTTGGAATCTGACCATGCCGTAAGATCATCTCCAGATCTGACCCAAAAAATGACCTAAATGGCCAAATTGGTAGACTGCCTAATATCAACGGTTTTTAATTTGGCAGACTGTGATAAATGCCAGTGCTATGCACATATTGACATGGGTTTCATGCCCATGGCTGTCTTCTATGTCCTTTCTACAGCACTAGAATGACAATGCCCAAAACCCCACCCTCAACTTTACCAACATTGTGCACATTTTACCATTCTAAATAAGTAAATGACCTGGGAGATCCCCTGGGAATTCAACCAATTTGCATGACATATTCTTTATAAATGTTTAATGCACAGATCTGGAAAAGTGTTATTACCATGCTTTATTAAGAGTGTTTGACCGAGGGGAGTAACAAATTATCAGGAGTGTTTTTTTTTTTTTATATAAGGACTGGGATGAATTTTATCTTGTGGGAAACCATTCTCGCTTTTTCTGTATTGTTTTTTGTCTTTATTTTAAGAGGAAATGTGGATTTATTCACTATGTGTAGCAAATGTTATTTGCCTTAGCAGTCCTTGTTTTCAGCAATGTGACTGTTCGTATTAACTCTCGCTGGCTCTCACTATTGAAATTCTTGGTTGTTATGGCAAATAACAATCATTATGGCTTGTGAATTGAGCCCTTTGTGTGATGGTGTTCTTTGCGGTGCCACAAGCTGTGACATGGGGAGAGGAACCCTCATAACTACAGCCATGTATAAGACTATTTTCAGTGTGAAAATAGGAAGGAATGTCCTTTCCTTGAGATTCTTCTGCAGAGTAGTAACTATGTATCCAATTGTGTTGCTGATACCTTTGTTTTCAAAAAATGTTGTTATTTTGTATGACAAATGTATACACCAGTCCTGTTAGCCATCTGCAGCGCAATCACTGTCATCAATGTCACAATCATGTATCCAATGGTACTGACTAAATCCATGAATGAAAACAAATGTAATTTGTATACTAAATCTATATACAGCACTGTTTCTTGGTTGGCCGATTAATGGTGTACTTATTGAGGTTGATCTTCGAAAGGCAATTATACTGTGCACTGCAAGTGGGGAAGCTCTGAAATGAGGGGAAGCTTTGCTGGATTCTATAATCTAATCATATGCAAGCGAAAAAAAATGCAAGCAAAATGCTGTTTTTATTTTCCTAGCATGTGATTAAGTATTTTTTGCAAAGTGAAGCTTTACCTCATTTACTTGGCTCTGGAGCAAGTGCATTTGAAGTGCACAGTATATTTGCTGTTAGTAAACCAACCCCATTTGTATTTTGCAGTGCATTAAAATTGAATGCAATACTTGGGCTTCATGTTCACTGCTGCTGGTAAACGGACATTTAGGAGCAGTTGGGCGTTTTTTTTTTTTTTTTTTTTTTTCACCTGCCCCTGAACTCCCCCCTATGTTGTCTTATCAGTACATGTACACTGGGTCGTTTTATAGTTTCTAGGCAGTTGAGTTTAGAAGCATTTTTTTGAACGCAAAAAAACTGCGTTCAGGACAGATGTTCAGAGGCATTTGAAACACCAAAAGCTTGTAAACTCGGTAACTCGCGTTTTAGCTGTGTTTTTTTGTTTTACAGGCTTTTTTAATTTTTGGCTATTTTTTTAAAACCATTCTAAACGCAAACGTGGCAAAATGGATGGTTACTATCTGTCAAGTTAAATCTTTCAAGAGAGGTTGTAAAAACGTCCCGTGTACATGAAGCCTTATGTTCAGCCATTATGGGGATTAGTAAGACTGGAACCATTTTTATGAATGCCTAAGCATTTGTAGAAGTAGTTCTCGTATGCTAAATGAATGTTAAATCATTCACAGCCAGATCTAAAATCTGAATATTTTCAAATATCGCAGTAATACATAATGCCCAAACCAAGACAATTTTGATGGCCAATTAGTTTTGAGCTGGACAAGTCCGGACGAAACCTGCCTTGTGTAAAGCTGGCCTTAAAGTGAGTCTAAGCCTAGGTTCACACTATAGCGATGCGGGAACCAGCGCAATTCCACTGCCGGTTCCCAAATCTAATCTCTCCCACAGGCAGTTCACACTGCCCTCTGCGGGTGTCAATAGAATGTTAATGACACCCCCAGATTGCAGTGTAAACTCACAGGAATCGGTTTTGCATGGGTATGAACAGTGCTCGACGAATACCAGGCGCCAGGTCGCATTGGCGACTAGAATTAGCGACCTGGCGCCTGGGGCAGCACAGCTGGGGGTATCCTGTCTTCATAGTGCACCCCCCCCCCCCCGCGCGCGCGATCGCGATGGGCCGCGCCGGCCCGTAATTGAGGCCCCGGCTTTGCGGCCTTGTGCAGTCCTATGGTACCTTCTATAATCTGGCGCCCTCTTGTGGTGGCCGTTGGTATGACACCCAGCAATACTAATAGGCAGGCAGTGAAAACAAAACAGCCTTCTCTCCTTCACTTAGAACCCCCAAACATTATATATATTTATTTTTCTAACACGCTAGAGAATAAAATGGCGGTCGTTGCAATATTTTCTGTCACACCGTATTTGCGCAGCGGACTTACAAGCGCACTTTTTTGGGAAAAAATACTTTTTTTAATTAAAAAAATAATACAACAGTAAAGTTTGCCCAATTTTTTTTTATATTGTGAAAGATAATGTTACGGCGAGTAAATTGAGACCAAACATGTCTCGCTTCAAAATTTTGCCCGCTCGTGGAATGGCGACAAACTTTTACCCTTTAAAATCTCCATAGGTGACATTTAAAAAAATTCTACAGGTTTTGAGTTACAGAGGATATAGGATGTCTAGGGCTAGAATTATTGCTCTCGCTCTACCGATCACGGCAATACCTCACATGTGTGGTTTGAACACCGCTTTCATATGCGGGCACTACTCTTCTGCAAACAAGCTCGGCGGGACGGGCGCGTTTAAAATTATTATTTTTTTCTTATTTATTTTAACTTTTAATTTTTTCACTATTCTTTTGAAAAAAAAATTGTCACTTTTATATTCCTATTACAAGGAATGTAAACACCCCTTGTAATAGAAAAAAGCATGACAGGACCT
>CM053029.1:382549001-382611501 GCA_028564925.1 Lithobates sylvaticus
AAAACATAGTACCTATCCTGATTAAGGGCCAGTTCACACCAGATGCAGTTCCGTTTTTTTTTGCACCAATACAGTCAGTTCCGGTCAGTTTCTGCACCGGAACCTGACTGGAACTGACTGCATGGTGTGAACTAGAGCCATTGGAATACATGGAAAAACTGTGCATGCCTTTTTAGTGTAGAAAAAAAGCACACAGAACTGCGTCTGGTGTGAACTAGCACTAATACGGCTTTCACACCGAGCCTGGGGGGGGGGGGGGCGTCGGCGGTAAAGTGGCGCTATTAGGCCGATAGCAGGGTGGTTTTAAACCCCCCCCCCCCAGTTTGCAGCCGAAAAGGGGTCAAATCCGGCCGCAAAATGCCGCAGCTACCGCAGCGCTGTCCCCTTGATTTCAATGGGGAGCAGCAGTGAGTTCACCGCTCAAAAGAAGCTGCTGGCAGGACTTTTTGTCACGCCCTGCCACGCTTTTTTTAGAGCTGTAGCGCCTGAAAAATGCTGGCAGTGTGAAATGGGTCTTCAAGCTAGTAATACAGTGGGGTTGATCTACTAAAACTGGAGAGTGCAAAATCTGGTGCAGATGTGCATGGTAACAATCAGCTTGTTCAATAAAGCTTTGACAATAAAACCTGGAAGCTGGTTTCTATGCAGAGCTGCACCAGATTTTGAACTCTCCAGTTTTTTAGTAAATCAACCTCCCTGTCTAAACCTGCTCTGCACATGTTCAGTTGTTCTCTATTTTTTTGGCACTATGACAAAAATGTTGAGGCCGATCTGCTGATGTTTCTGGGCTTCGGCAAAATGGCAGCCTCCAGCAAGAGCAAACAGGAGCAATTCTGGAGGGAATGTATAGCACACAGTAATTTTGGTAGCAGAATTATTAATATGGAATGTATATTCCTTGATAAAGAACATTATTTTCTGGAAAGTTGTTATAGGTAAAATTCCGCTTTAACACAGAAATTATAGTTTTGGTGAGCTTTGTTCATGTATACCTACATATTTAATGTGATGTTAAATAAACAGTAATGTTTATTGCTAGTCTCGCTATATCTTTTATCTAAGACAGTCTTTTTTTTTTTTTTTTGTTTATGTATTTTTGTTGGTTATAAAATCTGAGTGCTGTCTTTTTATGTGTGTTTTGATACTTGCATTGCTCACTCTTTTCACAAACTATTCAGATGAAGGTAATACACAAATGAAAGGAAACTTTTGCAGATACGTCTCAATGAATACCACTTGAATTATATGCGATCAGCCTGCTTTGATGCAATAATGCAAAACATTTGTCCTGCTGCAGTGCCCTTTTCTACTAAAGAGATATATTGCTTAACTCATAAATAATTCACTTGTAGGGTTTGCAACTGATACTACCTTTCAAGGTGTAACACTGCAGTAAACCTCTGTTCATTGTACATAAAATTATTTCTAGGTTTTAGATGTTTGCAATTTGCCCTAAAACATTAGATCTTATTTGATATATGTGTGCTTTTCCAATAAATCACCAGCAATAAAGATCGGGGTTCTTTCTCCGTATCTGTACTTCTATTTTTCTGGGCTCCATTAATCATGGATGTAAACCATACGAGTTTAATTTATTTTTTATTTTCAGCATGATGGATGTGTACTCTGAGATATGTAATGGCTGGCTCCAGGCGTTTCTTTTATTGCTTGCTAACTGTAACAGCGAATATATGTTTTTTTTTTTTCCCCTCGATGGTGCATATATGATGCTTCAGTCCCAATTAGATTTTACTAGATAAGTGATGAAATACAGTTCATAATACTGCACTATTCTCATTGCAGTTTTTATCCATATTCATTGTTATGTCTTCATTAAAATTGGACTCTTCATGTTGAGACTAATAAATTCCTATAGCAACTAGTCAGGTTCTAACATTCTCTCTCTCAATTGTTGAGTCCTATAATATAAAGGGAGGTTTCACGTTCGTTTGGTACATTAGCACATTCTTTTAGAATAATTTTGCTAAAATGCATCTAATACTTCTCTGGGAAGACAGAGCGTGGTAGAGGGGCGCTGTTCATTGCATTGTAGGGCAGGTGCGCCTTTAGTACATTGGTGTGTTTATGATGAATTGCACTGCAGTGCACCAGCATGTGTAACCAACACAGTTATGTTACGTTTTTGACAAAGGTGGAATTTGCCAGAAGAACATGTAAACTAGAACCAAAGGACAACCAGTATATTTTTGTTTATTCGGGATTTCACTAGTCCCCCTACTTGCAATGTCGCAAACCTAATTTTTGGCTTTTTCCTTGATGAACATTTTGTGTTTGAGTTGTGAGCTGCTTTACGTCGTCACTTTGTTCTGTGGATAGCTACCTTTTAAAAAAAAAAAAAGAATTCCATTATAAAAGAGAAAATGGTTCAGAGCATCTGCATGTAATAGTTGCATTGGTTTAACTTGGACCAATGTAACTATGTATGTACCATGTGATATGGGTGACCTTCGCGCTAATTAAAAACTAGAAAAAATGTGCACATAAAACGTGTATATAAATATAATGATAGTGCCAGGAAATAAGTAAATGGCTGAATAAAAACAGCTAAAAATGTGCCAAAAGTGTAGAATAAATTCTTAAATAAAGCAGCAAAATCTAATGGTGAACCCAAATCCACACAGTAACGTAATAACAATAGTGATTTCGCGCTAAAAGAGGGGCACCTAAATATGTAATAATGTGAACATATGATTAGTATGTATGTACCATACCTGTGAGATCCCTCTAGAACCCTGGTGCCCAGCCTATGGCCCAAGGGCTCTTGGGTTTATAATGTGTGGCCCTCGGACCTCAGTTTTTTGGGAGCATTGACCACTACTAGCCTCATGTAACATGTTCCCAGTTTGATATTGTCTTCTGCTGCGTATCCCCAGCTAATAATGTAGCATGTCCACACTCTCTGACCCTCATTTCCTCTATTACACGTGTCAAACACCAGGCCCGTGGTCTAAATCTGGCCCTCTCAGGCCATTTCCCTCGCACTCCTCCTGCAGCTGTGGCATCCCCCTTGTCTCTGCCCCTACCTTGTCTCAGCAGTCATCGGCAGCAGAGAAAGGACAGAACTCCTCCTATAGATCCTGTGCCTCTGTGCAGCTACAGCACCCCCCCTCCCCCGTCTTTGCCTTCCCTGGTCTCGGCATTCGGTACATTCAGTAGACTCCAGCAGCTGCCTCCAGCCCTCCTCCTTCAGACCCTGCACTTTCTGCTTCCCAGCTCCATCTTCAGCTTCTTCCCAGCAACAGCACAAGGGGGAGGGGTGAACTGTGATTGACTTCTGATGGTGAGGGGGCTTTTGACATCTGATGTAAGGGAGGGTGGGGTGCTCTAGGCTTCTACTTAGAATTTATTATTAGAATAATACAATTCTGTGCCAGTTGAATCGGAGGGTCGCACATTACATTACAAGAAACTTTATTGGAGACTGTTCAGACAGAACACCATGACAGAACCATGTTCTGTCCAAGCAGTCTCCCAAAAAACGTTCGTGTGGATGATACCGGCTATGTGTGACCTTCCTTTTCAAATTTGCATCATCTGCCAATACGATAAAGAGTAGATACATTTTATACAGTCTTACAGATACAATTGGCCCTTTTTAAGGGCAACCATAATGCTGATGCAGCCTGCAATGAAATCAAGTTTGATGCCCCTGCTCTTAGTTCTGCAGTTTCTGACAGGCCTTTCAAACATTACATATATTGAACATTTATGGTGATGTCAAGTTGCATCATTTGCGGCCCCCTTTTGGCTCATAAGTTGACAACTACTGCTCTAGATACTGCAAAGCACTGTACCAGACATCGCTACTTCAGTGATCTTCACCTGCTTCAGGATCCCATGCTGAGTGGCCAGCCTGATGCATTATATATGCAATAAATGTAAAGTGTTCTCTGACTGGACTAGATGGAGAGTGTGACGTCACCACCCTGCCTCTGTCTCGTCCAATCAGAACACTTTGCATTCATTCAGAAAATGCAAAGCATGCTCTGAATGGCGCTTGTGCTGAGCGGCTGACTTCTGTGCTTACAATGCAAGAGAGCAAGCCGCTCAGCCACAAGGGCTGGAAGCAAGTGGAGATCATTGAAGCACCCGTGTCTGCTTTATTGATCGGCATCGGCCAGGTATGTCATATACATAGTTATGTTGGTCCAAAGATGCAACTATGTATAACATGCTGATGCCTGAACTATTCATTAAAACTCCCATCACCACTCAAAGTGGTCCACCACCCCACACTTTATCACTTTGATTTGGTGGTAGAATTATGATAAACAACTGAACTTTGTTTATCCAAGGCAATCCACAGTCTGGTGAGCAGTGAAACGTGGGAGAAATGCTTGATTATTATTTTTAAGCATTGCTGTCTGTTTTGTGAAGGTTTTGTTGCCCTTGCAGTGAAGTGATAATGAGACATTACATTGCCAAGATGATACGTCCTACAGAGTTGCATAGCATTGCTGTCTCTGTGAGCTATGAAAATGATGCTGGCTGCTACTCTCAGCTTTTAGTCTATTTTTAAAGGCAAAGTAATTGGGTTTGATATAAAAATATCTGTCTGTGATTCAGGCTGTCTGAAGTGACCTACTTATTTACATAAAATTAGGGAGCTATTCTGTCTTCCTTTATTTGAACGTGCTTTGTAGGCATCAAAATAATGTTGTGACTTTGGATCTGAAATGGCTGTAAAAAAGACATCAACAACAAATGTTGTTTCTCTGCCTCCCCTAATTTTAAAGTAAGGCCCCTTTCACACTTATACGACTTGTCCCACGATTTGGGACAGCAAAGTAGCATGACAAGTCGTTCCCTATGATTTCCAATGACAGCCAATCATGTTAGTACCACTTCAAGTCGTTCCGACTTCAAAGTAGCCCCTGCACTACTTTGGTCTGATTTTGATGCCACTTACACAGGCATTCCTTGAAAAATCGCGGCCGCGGCAAAATTGCGCGACTTTGAAGTCGCACAAGTGTGAAATGGGCCTTAGCCAGAAACTGGATGTCTCTTATGAGCCTTCTTTTGAGAGGCTGCAGTCACTGAAGGTTCATGAAAGGCTCGTGGTTATAAAAGCTGTCATAGAAATCTGGAAATTTGATGAATTCCTGCTAAATCTGCAGATAATGCATGCCATGGGTGGCCCTGTTGGCACCACCTGGCACAACAAAAGTTGTGTGTCCTTTTTTTTTTTTTTTTCACTGACAACCTCCTTCTGAAAATGCTAGTTTCAGGGTCTTTTCTGGCTGCAGTCCTTGCCCCCCATGTACACACATAAAGTAAAGCGGAACTGCACTTCATCTGAGTGCCAAAAACGCTATTAAATACATTTTTAATATTCAAAGCAAACTCGTCCATCCGTCGATGTCTCCATGGTTTTATTTTGCTAAGAAATCCCTTTTGTAAAAGACCCCTTAGAATTTCTGGTCGTGGCCATCTTGAGTAGGGCAGGTGAATTATGTACCATTTACTTCCTGAACTCCATCTGCCCTTAGCTCTGGCATGCAGGCAGGGGGACGTACTCGGCTGAGAAAAAAAAACTACTCCCCCCCCCCCCCCCCCAGGGCCTGGAAACTAGGGCTGCCATCCGTCAGTAAATTTACAGAAAGTTTGTAACAATCAGTGATTGATTTATTTTTTTTACAAGTGTCTGTCAATATCAGGGCTGATAATTTGTCATGCTGTGTTGACTTTTTAAGTGTAAATCAGGGAAATTACTTGTTATGGGTATTCAGTGTTTACATATTGTATTTATTCTGTTTAAATAATGGTTGTCTTCATTTTTAATGGGAGTTCTGTCATTTTTCATGTTTTGTCAGTAAAAAATGCTGCAGGAGGTTGGCAACACTGCTGGAAACCAGGAAGTTACTTTTAAAGGGGGGGGGGGGGGGAAAGTTAAAAACAAGTAAACCTGATATATTTTGCTGTTGCTTTTACTAATGCAAGTAGTATAAGAAATAGTCAATGTTGAGGGAGGCCCGGTTCACACTGGTGTGTGAGGTCCGCTCTGACTTTGAGCGCACAAGTCACACCCCCATAAGTGCAATGGAACCTTGAGTCGCTCCGACTTAGAAAAGGCTTTCTGCACTACTTTTGGTGCGACTTGGGCTCTATTTGCATTGACGTCTGCTAAAGAAGTTGTATACAAGTCATGTTGAAGTTGCGCTGGGATGTCGGCTTAAAAGTCGCGACAGAGTGAACCAGGCCTTACAAAGTGAGGTTCCACTGTAATTCCAAGTAGTCAGAGGTTCTTATCTGCTTAAAGCAGAGTTCCACCCAAAATTGGAACTTCCGCTTATCTGAACCCCCCCCCCCCCCCCGGTGACATATTTGGCACTTTTCGGTGAGCAGGTTGTTGTACCCCCTGTCCCCACTTCCCTGTGATCAGGCCGCGGTGAATTACGTCAGCAGCTCGGCCCTCCTCCTCCCTCCCTTTCTGCCAGGCCAGTGAGTGTAGCGCGCATGTGCAGTAGGGACCTGCCGTGAAGCCAAAACGCTACACTGCCAGGTTCCCTTACCTGCAATGGCAGCGGCAGCACCCGACCAGCCGAGGTGAACATCGGCTGCAGTGCCGACATCCCTGGACTCCAGGACAGGTAAGTGTCCTAATGTTAAGTCAGCAGCTACAGTATGTGTAGCTGCTGACTACTTACTTTTTGAAGGGACGGACGTTACTCTGCTTTAATTGCCCTGGGTTACTTTGAGTATTAAAGCTGGATGGTTAAAAGCCAGGAAACTACTGTTTGTGGAATAAGCACTCAACAATGACACCCTGCATGATTCTGTCAGGAATTATGTGAAGAACTATTGGTAGTAAATCTGAAGCAATTGTTTGCCAACCTTTGCAGTTGCTCTTCCAGGACTCCAGGCACAGGGGTACAAGTACAGACAAAACCTCCAGATCATTTGCTACATGCCAGACATCTAGATAAGTCCTGTATAGGTGCCTGACTCTGTTGGTACTTGTGAATATGAATTCTTCCTCTGTGCCTGGCACCGTCTCAAATACTGAAATCAGGAGCTACTGATGGATATAAATGATCTATGAATGTAAATGCTTACAACTTTTTCTTTTAGGCTGCTTTCACACTGAGTTTTTGAAGCGCTTTTGCGTTAAAGCACCTGAAAAGCTCAAGAAAAATGCCTCCCATTTTAAAATCAGTGAATGTGTTTACACCAGGGCAGTGCGTTTCCGTTGCGGTGAAAACAATCCTGCTTGCAGCATTTTTGGAGCATGCTTGGAGAGTTAAAAAAAAAAAATATGCACCTTCCCATTGAAAACGCAACAAATAGCGCAATGCATTTTTTTTGTCCAATGGCGGCAAAAATGCATATGCGTTTTTGCAGCAGATTAGTGCAGTGACCTTAGAATTGGATGCAATAGAGCCGCACAGATCTTGTATCCTGGCCCGATATCTCCTTTCCCTTTCCCTGGTACATGCAATCCCAGGAAAAAGTCTTCAAAAAATAAATACAATTTTTTATTGACCCTCTTCCCTGTATTAGTAATCATTTTTGTCTTTTTATAGATTTAACTAGCAGAAATTATACTCTCTTGAAAGAGTACAAAATGATTTTGACCGCATGAAAATAATCGGTAACTAGTAACGGATTCTGGGATGGGGGAAAAAAAAAGCGCTTTTTTTTTTTTTTTATATTTAGTTGCTTAAAGTGGGGGGACACCCTAAAAAAAAAAAAAAAAAAAATTCTTAATAAAAATGAAAAAAAAAATATTTTTTTACCTGATCCGAAATCCCTGTTGCTAGGCAGTCTTGCTAATCTGCCTCCTTCCTACACCGCAGTGATCTTCGTTCTTCTGTCCTCCGCCGCGTTGTCTTCTGGGAAATGGGGCACGCTGTGTTATGGGAACTTTGTGTTCCCTAACACAGCGCATCCCATTCACAAAGCGCAGCGCGACTCGCGCATGCGCAGTAGGAAACGGGCAGTGAAGCCGTAGTCTTCACTGCCTGTTTCCCTTACTGAGGGTGGCGGCGCTGGGACCGGAGCGCCGAGGGACATCTCGGCCTCCACGACTGACATCGTGGGTGCCCTGGGAGGGTAAGTGTACTTATTTTTTTTTTTTTTTTTTTTTTTTTAGCTGAAACACCCCTTTAAGTTTTCACTTACAATCTATGGTGTCTGGAGGAATGTGGGCCTATAATACAGTGTGCACAGATGTGGTGATAGTTCTGATTTTAGTAGCTTTTTTCAAGTTAAACCGGTTTTGGGGAATATTTTGGTGGGATATCTGTGCATGCATCAGGTCACTCTTGTTGGAGCTTACACTACACAGGGCCAAAGAGTCTCTCTCCCTGCCCTCTCTTGGCAGTTCTGGAGGGTCACCTGCGCTTCATACCAAGCAGTACCCGGTATTTCTCTTCACTTCAGGTGATTGAAGCAAATGCAAAGTACATGAAGAACAGAGGTCAGGCATTTACGTAAGCCTGATGCTTTGCATGTGATAAATCTGTCATCTTGCCTGTTGTGTAATTTCTGTCTTTGATGCCTTTGTAACATATGGCAGTAGTAATAAAAGTAATAAATGCTATGTTTATTGTAGGCACAAATAGTTGCCGTTTTTTGTGTGGTTGTGTTTTTTTTTTTTTATTTATTTTTTTAAATGCCATGGATGTCTTCTTAGGAAATTAAAAAAATTATTTCTCACCTTGACTTTTTCCACTTTTTAGGCCTCTTGCGCACAGTACTGATGTTGGAGCTTCTGCTCTTTTGGACATCATTTCAGGTGTTTGTTCTGCTCAAATCCGTGCACGTGTTCGCACGCACAATACTTTTCCTAGAGAAAATTCATTCACATTTATGCTCATGTGCGTATTTGCGCACACCGGCAACGCAAATTTTTCTCAAGAATACACAGCGCTTGTTTACTTGCCTGTGTGTACATTTTAGATCAGTAAACAAAAAAAATGCTGTAGTGAGCTTTTTCAAGCTGCGGTGTGCAAGAGCCCCTAACTGATATAATTTGTTTTCTTACAGTATACACTTCACCCTTTTGAGATATTTTGTTTACAATTCTTCAAAGCAGAAGCAAATTCATACAAGAATGCAAGAAATGTGCATTAAACAAATTTTAAAATTTTCTTGGATAAGCTAATGTGTGTACATACTCCACATTGTAGAGGTCGGATCAACCCAGAGAATAGATACGTGTGTTTATGTACCTGCTCAGAGACTGCAGTGATGAGGGCGCTTCCCTTACACCTCTGGTGCAGATGTCCTTGAAATTCTGGACAGGGAATGAGGGAGAGCAAGGAGTATCATGGGTGCCAAATGTCCAATTTTGCAGATCCACACCTCTGGAGAATGTCCCTGTGTGGCATGCTCCTGAAGACAGGCAGAGGTACCAAAAAAGCAAAGCTAAAGAGCAGTCGCCATGGATGACCAGATGCAGATTAGACCAGCAGCTGGCAGGACCCGCAGAAACACTTTGGTCATGGAGGAAGCTGGAGCTGGCAACTTTTGAGTCAGACGGTAAGCAAGCAGTGGGCAGAGTTGTAGTTTTTAAAACCGGCCCGGGCTTACACCGAAGTGCCAGAGAGAAGCCATTACCTTGTATGAAAAATAAGCCAGTCTTAAAGAGGAGCTTCACTCTCTTCCCAAAAAATTAAGTCAGCAGCTTTAAATACTGTACATTTGTGACAGATGATATTGGCTCTTTATATGAGTATTTTTTAAAACAGACCTTGTCACTCAAGCATAATAGTTATTCATTACTTCTGTTGCTTTATTACCTTGAACAATGTGTTTGCAGCAGCAGGAAGTGATGAATGGAAAATCCCTTCCAAATTCCCTGCTGGACAGTGGTGGACCCAGGTATTATACTAAATTTAAAGAGCCATGAAAAATAAAACCAGTAAAATGCATTACCTAGCAAAAATAGGTCACAAATTATAACGTGGGATTATAATATAAAGGATTTTTAAGAGACACAAGACCATAATTTGGGCTTTAAGGCTGAACTTCCTTCCTCTCCTTCCTCTCCTTCCTCTCCTTCCTTCCTCTCCTTCTCCTTCTCCTTCATGCTGACACTTAGGGATCGATTTGATTTACTTTGGCTCTGAAGAGGGTCCTCCCTCGAAACACGTTGGCCATTTCTTACATGGCCTGGCCTTTTCGGCATCACTGGTTTTTCGTAACAGACCCAAGAGAGACTACTTGCATCTGCCTAAGTTATGACCTGTCTATATATCACGTCTGTGAGTACAACCATTGCTGTTTTTTATTTTGAATAAATCTATCTTTGGTAATGCACTAGGTCGGTGCGCCCTCCTTTTCTAAATACTTAGGGGACCTTGCTAGCAGTGTAAGCTGAGCTGTACATGCACCTCTCAGTTTTCATGGTGGAGAACTCAGTGACAGTGAAACTTAAGTACTGCTTTAACTGCGACACATAGATGATGTAAACCAGCTAAACGGGTAAGAATTAGAATTCTGCTTGATATGTATTGTAAAAGGCATGAGTATTGCTTAATGAAAATGAACTGTGAAATAGTTTAGGTAAGCTTCTCGTTTAACAAGGTGACTTGGAGATTGTAAAGTCCACATTTTTTTTTAAACTGGAACATATTTTTTATACTTGCCTTCTCTGTACAATGGTATTGCACAGAGTGCCCCTGAGCCTCCTATTCTGGAGCACTGGCGCGCTCAGCCTTTTCTTGCGCCACCATAGGAAAGCTGCTTCCTATAGGGACCCACGTGCAGGCTAACTCCTGAGGCAGGCTGTTTAGATCTATAGACACTCACACAATGCAGCTCGATCCTGCCCCTCCTCACTGAATTTGACTGACAGCGGTAGGGGCCTATGGCTCCCGCTGCTCTATGCCAGCATTTTTTTTTTTTTTTACGCTAATTCATAGAACCCATTTAGGATAAAAAACTTTTGACCCTAGAACCACTTTAAACACACACATGTGAAAATTAGAACTTTTAAAAAAAAAAATGTACTGTATTTTAGATGCCAAGGTACAGCAACAGTAGCCTTTTTAAAAGCCCAACTGTGGGCTGCTTTTTAAATGTACCCATACAGTGGTCTCTCCTTAGTACTGCATTGGTTTAATGCCTGTTTGGCTTTCGGGAGCGGAAATGGAACAAATACTTAGATTATTCCTCACTGCTGCAGGCGGCGTTCTCTTTTGTGTGAATGGTTCTTCTGAAGCCACTTCACTTTTGCTTCCTAGCCAATTGCAGCCCTCTGCTGTCATAGCAGGACCAGCAGTCTTCATTATACTAGGGGAGGGCAATAAGACCCACAACCCAGCATGTCTGATAGCAGAGGAGCGCACTGTTGGGAGAAAGGAAAAAGATAAGTATTTGTATTTCTCCCCAGCCAGATGAGTATTTACCAATGCATTTAAATATATTTAAAAGTGGTCTAAGGTTGGGCCTTAAATGAAAACCACATTAAACATTAAGGCTTCATGTACACTGCTGCTGGTAAACGGATGTTTAGGAGCATTTTTTTTTTTTTTTTTTTCAACTGCTCCTGAACTCTCCTCTGTTATCTTATCTTATCAGTACATGTACACAGGGTCATTTATAGTAGTTTCTAGGCAGTTGAGTTTAGAAGCATTTTTTGGAACGCAAAAAAAAATGCGTTCAAGATGGATGTTCAGAGGCATTTGAAACGCCAAATCCCTGTAACAGCTTGTAAACGCTGCTAAATGCGGTAACTTGCGTTTTAGCAGCCTTTTGTTTACAGCCGTTTTTTCAATGTAACAAAAAACATCTATCGAGCCATCTATCTTGAGGTGAGGTTAAACATCCCATGTACATGAAGCATTACTGTATATAGGCAGCTGAAGTTTTTACAAATCTTGATATTTCCTGCCTGTTGAGCTTCACTCGGGAGGGTCAGTACACGGAGACATTCAAGGCTCCAGTGCTGTTTTCAATGTTTTGAAGATGATTACAGCATGGTAAAGCACAAGGTGTGCCATGGCCTATTAAAGTAGAATTCCAGGTTTGTTTACTTGAAACCATTTTCAATTTATTGATGCATCCGCTGTCTGTGCGGTAGTAGTATTAGCTGAAAACGGTAAGCGTGCGTTTTTTTTCCAGCAGCAGCACAGACAACTTCCCGTCTGCTGCCAGAATTATTGAGATTTGGGCTGGCTGCTTATTTTTATCAGTAAATACGCTTTCCACCTTGTCCAACCAGAGGAAGCCTTGTGACTTCATCTGACCGCCCCTTGGCCAATTAGAGGAAACCTGGTATTCATTGATGCAAGGCTTCTCTGGAATGGTGGTGAAGCCCTCAGCCCGACTCTCTTAAAAGTAGGGTCATGCACTGTGAATTTTGTCTGCGTCCTGATGAGCTGGCCGAATTTACAATCCGTGGGTGGCCATATCTACCTCCCCGCGCTTGTTGGCAGAACAGCGGCTACATCCAGTCAGGTGGGGCTGGCGGTCAAAATAGCCGCAGGAGAGATTAGTCCATCTGCGTTGTGCCTGCAAGCTGAACAGAAATAAAAATTGATATGTATGGCCAGCATTAGAATCTGATGTAGGCTGAACTCTAGTGCATTTTTTTTTCTTTTTCTTGTAACAGATGCTTTCCAAAACATTTGTTTTGAAGTTAATGTTTTTTTTTTTATTTTTATTCTGTGTTCTGCTTCTTTCAGCTTATTGATAGACGTTTGCTTGTTGGATTCCACGAAAAAAAAAAAAAAATGACTCTACTAAAGTGGCCAAGAATTGTTCTAGATGTTGATTCAACTTCCTGTACATTTATAGAAATCTGCATTTTGGCTGTAAAAAAATGAGTCATTAGAATAAGACAATCCGCTAATACTGATATCTGTGTAAAAAATGTTCCTTGCCAATAGAAATACTATTTTTGCAAGGATGCAGCTAGAACTAGAAAGCTGACTAGTTCAATTATTACCTACTCTTATCCTTCTGTTCCAAATAGTTTGTTCCTGCTTGTTACTCTATATAGCAGGGGTAGGCAACCTTTGGAGCACAACGTGCCGAAAAATGTTTTCAAAGAAATTGAGCGTGCTGATTTTATAACAAAAAAATTTCAACTTCATAACTCTCAATCACGAAAAGGATTTTTTATAAAGTAAATACTGTAAACTAATTTTAGTAGTGAGAAATTAACATCCTGCACTATCACGCCTCAGATCAGCCCCAATTCATGTACCTTCACACCTCAGATCACTGTACCCCCTGCACATCTGCCCACCACTGTAACCCCCTGCACATCTGGCCCACCAATGTGTACCTCCTTTCTCATCTGCCCCAACACTGAACCCCCTGCTCATCTTTCCCACCACTCCAACCCCTTCTCATCTGGCCCAACACTGTACCCCCTCATTTTGTCTTACGACTGAACCCCCTTCTCATCCCTCCCACTACTGTGCCTCATGCTCATCTGCCCCACTACTGTACCCCCTTGCTTATCTGCCCCATCAATGTACCCCTTTTGTTATCTGCCCATCCACTGTACCTCCCTGCACATCTCACTACTAAATTACCTTCTCATCTGTCCGAACACTGAACTCGTCTGCCCCACCACTGTAACCCACTTTTTCATCTGTCCCACCAATGTACCTCCTGCACATCTGTCTCACCTCTGTCCCCCCTGCTCTCCTGCCCCACCTCTGTGCCCCCCTGCTCTCCTGCCCCACCTCTGTTCCCCCTGCTCTCCTGCCCCACCACTGTACCCCCTGCTCATCTGCCCTACCAGTACACCTCCTTTCACATCTGCCCCACTGCTCTCCGCCCTGTTTTCTGCCCCAACACTGAACCCCCCGCTCATCTTTTCCACCTATGTACCTCCCTGCTGATTTTTCCCACCGCTGTACCCTGCTGCTCATCTGCTCCACCACTGTACCCTCTTCTCATCTATGATATGCAGAGTGGTGAAAGGAAGCAGAAATGAGACACCTCTACCTGTCCTGGCACACTCATCCTTCTGATCCACCTCTCGCATACAGCCCATGTGATATATGTGATGTTGCATACAAGCATATGGAATGGATGCGCAATGATGAGCTCAGGTCAGAGGCATTTTCTGAAAGCAGTGGGCCTGTGTGCAGGATTATAAGTTTGGCCCCCGCAAGAAAAAAGTGGTTGGGTGTGATTTTTTTTATTTTTTTTTCATTGCGCTGAATACTGGCTGTGTCTTAAAGGGACACAGAGTGCAGAGGGGTAGTCTGTAGTCTGAACCGGCCCTTAAGCCCAGCTCCTGCTATTTTATCCTTTTTGAATAGGATGGCGAAGGGTTAAAACCTGTTTAAGGGGTTTCCTGTCCAGCTGAAAGGTGTCAGGCAGGGGGTGAGGGGTAAACTTCCTCACTATTGGAGCAAAAAATGTTTTGGGGTAAAGTAAAGCTGGCCATACATGTAGAAGTTTCTTTCATTCCGCCTTCAGGCTAAAGTAAAAGAAATGGATCGGCTTCCTCCTCTCACTACCGGCATGAATGGATGAATCTCCTGCTGCAGGCTTTTGTATTTTTACAGCCTGTTGTTGTTTGAAATTTGATTCACGCTTTGCCAAATTTAGGTTTTAAAATCTAATTTATTCTTGGAAGCTATATTTATATTTTGATGGTTTTACATTTTGATGTGTTTTTTTATTCATAAAAAAAAAAAAAAAAAAAATATAAACCACTCAAGTAAAATCTCCTTCAGCCTTATCCCGTTGTTGTAGAATTTACCCAGCCTCCTGCTATAATGAATTCTTGCTCAAATGGTTTGATCATTGAGCTGATCTCTTCTGACATTTGGAGAGGGTGACATAAAAATGCTCATCGCTGATTTTCCCGGGCACCTGCCATTATCGGGATTAGGTTAATTTTGCTGCGGGGTCCAGCAGATGGGATGCGCTGGCCTCCTCCTGCATAAGCGATTACGGTTTTGAACATGCATGCATGGCTCTGATAGCAGTATTAGCAGCTTTTCTGCTATCCTGAAAGAAATTCTTCAATTTATATGGTAAACTGTCACCTATATTGTGCTGCAGAATGTGCTGTTTTATTTGTGCTTTTGCAAATTGTGACACTGCAATAAAAATCTATTTTAAACCAGAGAACATTGTTAGATGTGTGACGCGGCTTATCACACGCAGCCAATATAGCAGCATGCCGAGGAGGAGGAGGAGGAGGAGGAGGAGGTACCTCAGCCCTAGCAACACTGGAAGACGCTCCACTACAGGTGCTGAAATTGTTCTTGGAAATCACCAGGGGACTCCAAACCATCAGTGACATTCATCACAAACAAAAGCCGTCAGTTCCTATTGTCTGTGATTTGTTCTAAGAGCCATGCCTGTGTATTACAGGTCCATTGTTGTATGCGGAGGTCAAGCCTGTCAAGACCTTTGCTCACCCAGGCCTGAATGTCTCCATTTTCATGAACTTTTTATTGTTGTATGAAAGACTCAGCAGGGTTTGTGTTTTTTCCTTTTCCTTCACAATTTCGATGGTTCTGTGTATTATGTTACAGGACAATCCCACATTAACAGATGGTTTCTGGACCATCCTTTTATTCCTGCCTTTTTTTAAATACTTGAAATGGTGTAGTGAATACTTTGCTTTTATCTACCATTTATTATGATAATAACCTTACATAACACTTGTGACATGCTTGCAGCTTGGCTGTTTACAGCTGTTATGTCTTTTTGTACTGTTTTTTTACTTCACAAAAATCTTCATTCACATGATTTTATTATACTTTTTTTTTTTTTTTTTTTTTTTTTTTTTAAATCAAGCTTTACATGCAAACCACAGATGAAGTTGCTAATGGCAGCTCTGTTTTGGTTGGAACCAAGGATCCTTGGGACAAGGTCCATCTTCATGAATAGTACTGTTCGCCAAATCAAGTAACACTGCACCATATCATTGCAATTTTAGAACCTGCATGATTCAGGAAATTGGATGTGGCATCCTAAGCCTAAAGGCTGCCGTACACAAGGGCCGATTGTTGGCTGGTTTCTGTTGAACCGGCCGATATTCAGGCCGTATGTACGAGGCTTTATTTTTTACCTTCTCCTAAAGCTGGCCATATGCAAAGTAAGTTCAAACCATAGGTGGCACTGTTGGCACCCTCTCATCTAACATTCTTTCTTCTGGAAATTTAATATGACAGGCAGAAAATTTATTGGGCGAGCAGCAGCTGCATTTTGTTTTCCTTTTTTATCAAAAAAAAATATAATTTTTTAGTTGATTTTGTCAGTGACTCAAACTGTGTATTGACAAGTGACATTATGGCAAGCTTTTAGGCTGGGTTCACATAAGTGCGGCCACAGTTTCCAGCTTGAGGTCCGGTGCATCTCTGTTCACTGGTTCAGGTGGAAATCGGGTCAGAATTTTTGCCTGAATTCGCACCTAAATCGGGCCAAAAAACGCACAGGACCCTTTGGGATGCCCGCTGTGCAAATTCCAAGACATGTGTTAACCAGCTCCATTGAGAGCCGGGCACACTCACATGTCATGCACATTGGGTGCAGTGAAAACCCCATCCAATTGTTTCTTCCGTGGGTTTACTTTCCACAACCCTCCTGTGAATGAAGGGAAAAGCTGTTTTAGCATGATTGTAGACCTCCAGTTGAATACAATTTTGTTTTTTGTTTCCCCTTAAGTGGGAGTTCCCCCTCCCCCTCAAAAATTTAAGTCAGCAGCTACTGTAGCTTACCATTACTAGAAAATAAAAATAAAAAAATGTCATAGTTTGCAGACGCTATAACTTTTTTGCACAAACCAATCAATATACGCTTATTGGGATTTTTTTAACACAAATATGTAACAGAATACATATTGGCCTAAATGTATGTGTGTAATACACAGCCCCAGGGTGACTACCCGTCATAATGCTTGCAATGGCAAGCGTTCATTGGTCAGTGCGACCGCATGGCCATGATGGATGTATAAAAAGTGAGTCTTTTGGAACACCTTACTAGAAGAATCCTCAGGTGAGCTTCTCATCGGTCAGCACAGTTTGTGTGATTTGCGCTGACCAATGAAATCTTGTATTGAGAGCATTACAATGAATACTCACTCTGGGGCTGTGCATTACAGTGTACAAACCGCTACATAGGCAGCATGGGGCATCATGGCCGCCATGTGAAGTTTCAGTTTTCATGAAAAAAATAAACTTGACAACCTGTAGATCTGATAAGCCAAATTCTTTTTGTGCCGGGCCAGGAAAATACAGCAAGATGGATGTTTTCTATTTTTATGTAAGCAAATAGTGGAAAGCATTCCTAGTAAAGGAAGGAGCTATGCTTCAATAACTATTATTAATTGTTGCTGTGCACTTTTAACAGAACTCCTAAACATCTGCTGTAAGAAAATCTGCTGGCCCTTATTTACATCAGCAGACAGACTAGGACAAGAGCCTGAAAGATGACTACAAAAGGACATGTTCATAACTATTAATGACGGCTCAGAACATTCTACCTAGGTGTATGAAATGAAAATGTCCTTTGATGGCACTAATTCAGCCTTGACTACACATTATTTTGTGTGTGACCTCAAATGCCCTCTTAAAAAAAAAAAAAAAAAAAAAGAATGCCTCCTATACCAATTACTCAGGGAAATGCTTGAATTCTGCTGGTGGCATGCTACTACCATGTCAGAGGAATCATTGGAATATTTAGAACAGTTTGCACGCACCTAAAGCAAACCAAAATATATACTGTACATACAATTCACTATATTGATTTTTTTGCAGTCCCCTTTCTTTTGATTTTTATATTGCTCGAGTGCCATAGGGTTAAGAACATACAGTGGGGCTGATCTACTAAAACTGGAGTCAAAAATCTGGTGCAGCTGTGCATGGTAGCCAATCCACTTCTAACTTCAGCTTGTTCCATTAAGTTTTGACAAAAAAAAAAAAAACCTTGAAAGTTGAAACTGGTTTCTATGCAGAGTAGCACCAGATTTTGCGCACTCCAGTTTTAGTAAATGAACCCCACAGCCTATAGAAATGATTTGTTGATCTCCTGAAACATCAGAGATATGGTAAAGTTTAACCCCGACCAGCCGCCGCAGTTATACAGCAGCAGGATGTCTCCCCTGCGCAAGCCGTCGTAGCTGTACGTCGGCTCTTTAAGACACTGTAGCAGGCGCGCGCCCCCTCAGCGTGTCCCCGGAGCCAACAATCGTGATGACCGACAGGCACCCGCGATCGCTCATGACAAAACGAGAACCGGGATCTGTGTGTGTGCACACACAGATCCTGGTTCTGTCAGGGGAGAGGAGAGAGATGGTGTGTTCCTACTTAGTAGGAACAATGATCTTTCTCCTTCTAGTCAGCCACATTCTCCCCATAGTTAGAACACATCTAGGGGACACGTTTAACCCCTTGATCGCCCCCTAGTGTTAACACCTTCCCTGCCAGTCACATTTATACAGTAATCAGTGACTATTTTTAGCTCTGATCGCTGTATAAATGTCAATGGTCACAAAAAAGTGTACGATGTGTCTGTCTGCAATGTTGCAGTCCCGATTAAAAATCACAGATCACCGCCGTTACTAGGGAAAAAAAAAATGCCATAAATCTATTCCCTATTTTGTAGACGCTGTAACTTTTGCGCAAACCAATCAATATACGATTATTGCGCTTAATATGTAGACTAATACATATCGGCCTTAACTGATGAAGATATTTTGTTTTTTGTTTTGTTATTGACTGGTTTGCGCAAAAGTTATAGCGTCTACAAAATAGGGAATAGATTTATGGCATTATTTTTATTTGTTTCAAAATTTGTAGCTTTGTTAGTTTTTTTTTCGTTTATAGCGGATAAAAGAAAAAACGCAGAGGTAATCAAATAAAGCTCTATTTGTGGGGAAAGAAGGACATAATTTGTTTGTGGGTACAACATTGCATGACCGCACAATTGATGCAGTGTCGTATCACAAAAAATGGCCTGTCAGGAAGGGGGTAAATTCTTTCGGGGCTAAAGTGGTTAAAAGCGAACGCCAGGCAAATGGCTTAATATTAGTTGTACTAATATTACACAATTGAAATACTTTCCAAAAGACTTGTAATTTCATTGTGTGTGTATATATGTATGTATATATATATATATATATATATATATATATATAATATTATATTTCCTTCATCAAAAAAGGTCCTAAAACAGAGCAAATGTAACGTAATGACATCACATACATTATGCAATCGTAAGGAGGAGTGCATTTATCAATGTGGGATCCAAAGAAAAACCCTTTGCTGGAAATGGTTAAAGATGTAGAGTCTTCATCAAGCAAGAAATGAATTGTAGTAACCCTTGACATCTCTATTTAAGTTTTTTGGTCCAACAAAAAAAGGGATTACAGGTTGTTATTGGTTACTGCACAGGATTGCTTTTTTTTTCTATTTTTTTGTTTTTAAGACCTTCCTAGCAATCCTTTCTGTCTATTTCCAGGAAGCATGATTTTACTGCACTCGTAGCCATTTCCTCGATGTTTAGAAGTATGAGTCAGTGGGCATAAGGCATCGGGTGACTCCGGGACAAATGCATCAGAAGTTATTTTTCTTACCAAATAACTGATTCTTGTGAGATGCCCTTAAAATGGCTGTTTATAAAGACACTCATTGTGATTGTCAGCTCTGATATCATCATTATTTTATGACATAGACCCATGTCTTTCTTCCACTGCTTTTGGTGGCTAAGCACAGATTATTATTATTATTATTATTATTATTATTATTATATTATTATTATTATTTTTTTTTTTTTAATGTATCCTAACTTATTTACATTTTGTAAGAATAAAAACTGTAAAGAGACAAGCTGACACATTTTTGACTAAGCTGCCACATTGTGCCAGTGTTTTGAAAGAATGACAGAGTACACATAGAGGGCAGACTGGTGCATGTGATCAGTCCTAAAATAGATCAGTCAATGACGTGAAATGTGGTCAAGGATATTGGAATTGCAAGCGTCTAATGATCTGCACTGCAGAGATGGAGGAGAGGGCATCAGATTCTTAGGATGGCTGTTCTGAGCACCACTGCCGAGCCTAGCAACCATTACCTAGGCAACGGCAACAATCAAGAAAAATGCAAAAAAGAAACAAAGAACATCGCCCACCGTGTCAATATATATCACAGAGAAAGAACTTCTGAGTTCGCTCTGAACTTTTCAGCCTACTAACAGTTTGAGTTCTGTGTTGATAAAAGTCCTGTTGTCCCAATTTGGCTTTTATGGTGTGCACAAGTTTGTTTTATTGTCTTCGACAAGTCTTTGAGTATGCTGAGAGGCTTTGAACCCCTCTGGATACTAAAAAAGACTGCAATTGCAAGAGGTATATTGGTAAATGATTGGCAAGCTAAGGAATAATGCCAGCGGGACACAGAGTTTTCATTGTGGAAGTTGAAATTGAGACTGCTGATATGCGGAAATTGATAAAGTTAGAATTTTCTCCTGGCAGATTCAAAACCATGAAATCCACTTGCAAGCTTTACCAAGTAAGAAGTAATAAAGGAGGGTTGAATTGCTGAAATCTGTTTACATGTCGGCAGAAATTGGATATAAGGAGACCTATCGTGTGCAAAATATTTTTGATCTTGAATCAGCTGATGCGTTTGGGTCTTTCAGGTCTGAATTGGCGGTCTACACCTGGAAAATTGTAACGTCCATTATTTTTATATTATAAACTGTGTGTGTGTGTGTGTGTGTATGTATGTGTATATATATATATATATATATATATATATATATATATATATATATATATATATATATATATATATATATATATATATATATATATATATTGTAACATGGGGGTGTTTAACTCAAGTGAAAAGATGCATTTTTTAATGCAGTGAGTCCTCATCAGACAGGCATATATAGTTAAGGGCCTGGTAGCCCACGTTTATTGAAAAAACAAAAGTCCATCCAGAAGTCCCACGCAGGGGTTTAACTTCATTAAGCATTCATAAATGAAAAACATACCAAGCCACCTGGCTCTCTTGTCAGCAGTTCCTCTGCTTGATCTCAACAGAGTGGATTCCTTCCAGTCCCCTGGACTCACTGGCTTCCTTAGTCTTCCCGACTCTCAAGGCTGTCCCTCCTTTCCCAGTCTCTGGGCAAAGAATACCCCTTACACAGGGATGACCCCTCCACAGGTCTGTCTTCATACAGCAGCAGCAAGCTGCTCACACTCCACCATCCTCCACTCATTAGCCCCTCATTATATGGTCTGTGTGCAGCTGGGCACACACCTTGCTTGCCATCGTCAAGACCTGGACACAGTTTGAGATCCCATCCAGGACTAGCAAAACCTGGAGAAAACTGACAGAGCAGTTTTCTCCATTTAAATTCTATAGTCTGCAGATATGCAAACTCTGGATCTCCTTTACCTCCAATTTCAAAGGGACAGAGCTTCGCTCTGCCACTATATATATATATATATAATTTACACACACACACACACACGTGAGTACACCCCAATAAAACCTCCCCAACACCATTGCACCACCAGCCTGAACTGTTGATGCATACAATGCAGGATGGATCCATGCTTTCATGTTCAAGCCAAATTCTGACAAAATCTGAATGTCGCAGCTAAATTGAGACTCCTCAGACCAGGCAACATTTCCCCAATCTTCTATTGAACAATTTAGGTGAGCCTGTGCGAATTGTAGCCTCCTTTTTTTTTTTTTTTTTTTTTTTTTTTTTTTTAGCTGACAGGAGTGACACCTGGTGTGGTCTTCGGCTGCGGTAGCCCATCTGCTTCAAGGTTCGATGTGATGTGCATTTAGAGGTGGTATTCTGCATACCTTGGTTGTAACAAGTAGTTATTTGAGTTACTGTTGCCTTTGTATTATGTTGAACCAGTCTGCCTATTCTCCCCTGACATCAACGCATTTTTGTACACACAACTTCCACTTACTGGATATTTTCTCTTTTTCTGACTGTTCTCTATAAACCCTAGAGATGGTTGTGTGTGAAAATCCTAGTAGATCAGCAGTTTTTTTGAAATACTTAGACCTGCCCATATAACCATGCCATGTTCAAAGTCACTTTAAATCCCCTTTCTTCCACCTTTCTGATTTCAGAAAGTCATCCTCACAATGTCTAGATGCCTAAATGCATTGCCATGTGAGTGGCTGGCTGATTAGCAGTTTCTTTGATTGGTTTGGTGGTGTTGGGCTTCTTTGAGTTAAAGGAGAAGTCTAGCTTAAAGTGGTGTTTCCCCCAAAAACTCAACAATGGTTTTCTGTGCATGACATAAATGACATAACATTTTTTTATTGGATACTTTTTATTTTTTACTTTTTAACCCTGTTGCTATGCGGTCCCACTAAATCTGCCTCTTCCAGTGCCTGGGCTAAACACATCACTTCCCTCGAGCTAGAATTGCGGTTACTGCGCATGCGCGAGATCAGGGATAGAACGGGCGGTGCATGCTGGTCCATCAGCAGCACAGTGTCCCGGAAGAGGATGCCTGTGGGCTTCACATGCCCACAGGCAAGATGAAAACCGTCAGCCTAAAAAATTATAACTTCTTTTGTGTGGCGAAAACGGACAGCAGAAGGCTCTTTTAAAAGGAACATGTGAGTTATATATTTAAATATACTAATCTTTGTCATGATGCCAAAAAAACTGAGACAGTGGGACCCCACTTTAAGCTCATTTGGCTGGGCTTCTCCTATGGGTCACAGGAGTGACCCATAGGATCCATGGGTCACAGCAGAGCGGAGAGATTCTGACTGACAGGCACCAGCTCTTTGCTTGGGGAGCTGAGAGAACCAAGCCATCGGCAATGTTCGATCGCTCTGTTCTAAGTGTGGAGGCGCCATAGGCATGCACAAGGGATGTGCCAGGTGTGCCTGGGCACACCCTAATCCCTACGTGCAGGGCTGATTCCCTGCCCGGGCTCCCCACCCCCAAAGATAAGCTGTTTGTGCCTCGTTAAGCTAACCATACTTGGAGTTAATTTTGGCTACTTAATCAGGAACTGGCCAAAATGTGCTCACTGGATGGCCCTGTCGGTTGCCCTGCCTGACATTCCTCGATAAAAAAAATTGAGGAGCTGGGCGGGAAATGGTCTTCTGAACAGGGACTGCATCCATTCCATCTATTCAGCTTACCGTGTATATGGTCAGCTTTACACTCCCCATCCCCTCTTTTATATGTATAAATGTATACTCTGACAATCGGACAGAGCGACTTTATAGATCTGTTAAAAGTTAAAAAAAAAGCGGTTGCGTCCTGCCATTTTAAATGTCCATGACCGCCTTTAAAACAGCTGTCCAATGTTTAACGAATACAGGAGCTGTCACCCATCAGACCAGAATAAATTTGCTGTGAAGCCTTTGGGAAATGCTTGCTTGGCTCTTCCATTGCTACAGATATTGAGTGTGTTTATAATTTCACTGCTGCAGAGTGTTGTGTGGCAAAGTCCAGAAGGATACAAGCTTATCCTTAGTATCACATTCATGCTCTTGTGTTCTTTTTTTTTTTTTTTTTTTATCTCTTCACATTTCATTTTTGTGAGCCCCACACAGAAGAAAGCTAAATCTGATCAGTTCTCTCCCATCCTGTTATTTGAACCACTGGCGCTTCTTGCAGAGCAGGCAGCTTATCTCTTTAGACAAGTGACTTTGCATAGTTCAGCCAGCACAAAGCCTGGATCTCTGAAAAACAAGCACAGCTCTTCCTGAGGTCAAAGGGGAAAAGGAAAAAAGAAAATACATGTTCGTATTCCATACGCTATCAACAGACATTGCTTTTGAATTTTTATACCAATAACAAAGTGTAGCAAAGAATCTACAAGACCCCATTAGGGCTCATGCACACTGAACGTTTTTACAGCTGCTGTTTTTGGCTTCAGGCATTTTTGTTCTGCTGTCAGTAAACGCCCCAGCATGTTATCCTATGTGTCCTGCAACACATAGGCTCTTATCAGCGTTTTTTGACGGGAGTTTTTTGGATGAAAAAAAAAAAAAAAATTAACTAATGGGTTTGAAGAGTTTTTTTCAGCTGTAAAAACTCCTTAACGCTGAAAAATGCAGCTATTCAGCTCTTGAGCATATTTGCGCCATTGCACCATAGTTTGGTAAAAAAAAAAATTTGAATGCAAAATGCGTCAAAACTCTAGTTTTTAATGCAGCATTCTACAACACTACTGGCATTTTTAGAACATCTAGTGTGCATGTATGGCCTGCCTTAGTGTGTCAGAAATCTTCTAGTGCGCTAAGGGGGATCAGATGAGAAATCTTGAATATTAACTGGGCCTGTTTTGAGGTTGGTATTCTGAGCAAAATCATTTTGAGATTAAAAATTTTGCTTTAAAAATTATTACAAAACGTACACCGAAAAAAAAAAAATTGGTCGTTTGTACGCAAAAGACCTTGTGTATTACCATAGAATCGAGAGCAATGCTATTTTATTTACTTGATTCTGTTTTCCTATGTTTATTTGAGTTTGAGGATAAAGAAAGTTCCTCATACTTTTCATGCATATGTCCTCCAATACCTAAACCTGCACCTCCTAGGTGCCTACATATACCTGAAGCAGCATTTAATACCTTTGCTTGTATACCAGGCTGTCCTGGCGAGGCCCTGAAAGCCCCTACCAATATGTTCAGGTTGATTTACTGTTCTGCACACTATACCTTTCCACATACACTATATTAAAAAAGTATTGGGACACCTGCCTTTACACGCACATGAACATGGCATCCCAGTCTTAATCCTAAGGCCTCTTTCACACGGACGATCCGTTCAGGTCCGCCTGTCAGTTTTTTTTTTTTTTTTTTAGGCAGACCTGAACGGATGCTCCATAGACCTCTATGGAGGGATGGATGTCAGCAGTGACATGTCCGCTGACATCCGACTAGCTCCGATCTGAAAAAGTGTGACTCGGGAAAAACCTACTATTCCATCCGTCTGTGGATCGAGTGACGATGGATTCTGTGGTCCGTCTTCATCCGATTTCCCCCATAGTGGAGAGCGGCGCTCTGACAGGTCCATCCCTGCACAGAGTGCAGACACGAGGCAATCCCCCGCTGAGCAGAGCGGGCTCCGTACACGGACACGTCCGTGTGAAAGAGCGCTTGGTGTTCAATATTGAGTTGGCAAACCCTTTGCTGCTATAACAGCTTCAACTCTTCTAGGAAGGCTGTCCACAAGGTTTAGGAGTGTGTCTGGGAATGTTTGACCATTCTTCCAGAAGTGCATTTGTGAGGTCAGGCATGGATGTGAACGAGAAGGCCTGGCTTGCAGTCTCTGCTCTAATTCATCCCAAAGGTGTTCTATCGGGTTGAGGTCAGGACTCAGGCCAGCCAAGCTCCTCCACCACTTTATGGACTTTGCTTTGTGAAGAGTTGAGGCTGTTTTATAGCTGCAACGTGTGGGCCAACTCAATGGTAAACTCTACGGACTAAGACTGGGATGCCATTAAAGTGGTTGTAAACCCTTTTACTTTTGACTACAGGTAAGCCTATAATAAGGCTTGCCTGTAGCTACCCTGGATATCTCCTAAACCCGCACAGTTTAGGAGATATCCCCTGTATCAGCATGTGCCGAACGTAAGTGTGCCGTTACGGCGGCTCTGGCCAATCGCCGCGCCGGAGCCCGCGATACCCGGCAGTAACTCCAGGAGCGATGTCGCCGAATCGGTGTACGAGGACCGCTGCGGGGGCATCAATCTAAGGTAAGTAATTCATAATGAACTAGTATACTATGCATACTAACTCATTATGCCTGTGTCTTGCAAGTTTTATTTTTTTTTTTTTTTTTGTGGGTTTACAACCACTTTAACATTTTATATGTGTGTAAAGGTAGGCATCCATATACTTTTGGTAATCTAGTGTGTGTGTGTGTGTTTTTTTCTTTTTTTTTTTTTTTTTTCTTCCTCTGACATAATGTAGTAACTCATTATTCAGGGTCCAACTTATCCACTTCAGCAAAACTTTCACATTAAAATGGCTACAAATCTTTCAAGCCATTGTGCCACAGCAAACAAGTTATTTTGTGTTTTTAATGCCAAGAGCTACAGCAGAATTATTGCTTATGGATCATTTCTCTTCCACTGGCAATCCTTGGCAGTTCTTGTATTAATTTCAAACTTATTGCCGGCATCTGCGATAATTCTCTTTTTACGTTAACAAAAATCTGGAGGGCAAGGTCTGAAAAGAAATTGGTTAAGTTGCAATTGTGGTTAGTAAATGTCTTTCTCTTATATATTTATATTAAATGGCAGTGCTGAAATGTGAACCAGGCCTGAGGGGAGACAGCATATGGTGTGCACTATAAATTATGCAGAGTCAACATACGGAGAGTTGCGCTCGTCTCAGGAAATGCTTAGACCTGTGCTGAGAACAAGTGGGATGCAAATTGTTCATTATGTTTGCCTAGTGATAAAACATTTTTCCTGTCTAAGATGGTGTCAGTTTGCTCCTATGACCAGTTAACTTGCATTATATTCCAAATAGTATTAATGAGGTGTTTGTTTTAGGAAATTGTGAAACCATTCCCTCTGGTTCATGTATCCTACAGAATTGAAAGTGCTTTGCCTGAAGAGCAGAGGGAGGGATAAAATGGACTCTTGTGGGTTGATATGGGGGCATAATGCTTGGCATACATGGCTTTAAGCTTCATACTGCATATGTGTTTTTTTTTTTTTTTTTTTTTTTTTTTTTTTTTTAGGGTTAGCAGTTGCTACATACAATACATGCCACCATAGTTTGTACTATATTGCTTAAGAAAAATTGCCGGCTGCCACCACAGAGCTTAAACTATAGCTCAACATAGAACGAAAATGTCTAGGCATTGATGCAATCTTCTTGCCTCCCTTCAGAATCACCCACTCACTGCCAGAGGAGCAAATAATCATCATCTTCATCCCCTCTGTTGCCAATGTAAGACAACCACAACCCCCTGCAAGAATGGGAAATGTGGTCATCCTTGGCCAGCCTCTTACTGTTTCAAAGGATATCTGTATGCATAAAGGCCATGTACACGGGTCTATCTCTGCTTCATATGCCAGTCTTTTAGCATGTTCTGACCTCCCTACAGATATGGGAAAGGGTCTTTAATACCTAATTTTCAAATCCTTCTACATCTGAGGGCATTTGCTATATTTGGGACTATATAGGGAGAGGGGTCCCATGGGGGAGAATTGATTAAAAATGTCAGTACTGATACTTTTTGGGGTTTATATACATATGAAAAGTATAGTTGCAAGAAAATTGGTTGGCATGGGAAGCAATCTGCTTACATATAATTTCTGCAAAGTTGAAAACTAAAAGAATTCTGCTGTTGCAGTGGCCAACAAGAAAACCTCTTCCTTGCACACTTTATACACAAGCCCCTTTTTTGTGTTTTTTGCTAATTAAGCTATAGTAAACGGTGTGAATCTAGCTAATTGGCAGAAGTCATGTGTGATCCTCACATTCATATCTTGGTGCCATGTACTTTTTCTCCAAATCCGTATTTATGGAGAAGTGTAAATGTGCATTTTGTCTTCTACTTTTTGCAATATTACCCTCTTGTTGTATACTGTTGCGTCTCGCTTTCCACTGTTTTTCGATGTAATAGCCCTGGTAGCCTCACTGCTTCTGTAATGAGATTTTCAGTGGCTTGTCAGCCCCGCGGCAGTTAGATTGAAGGATGAACTTTATATGTAGACAGGAAATTGTCTCCAGTCCAGACTCCGATGTTCAGTCTGGTGATGTGAATATAACTTGCACAGTGCGCTGAGACAAACCGCTTCCAAGCAATTGAACGGACAAGCACAAATTCTCCTTATCTTCAAGTGATAAACATGTAAACACAGGCATGTTCTGAAGATATAAAAATCCAGTCTTTAATTTATTTTGGATTATGTCTAGAATGTAATGTATAGCTCTTTGCCTTTTAAGCAGGGTATACATGGACCGAAAATCGGGCTGTTCAACAGGAACTGGCCAACTGTTGGGCCACATGTACTGCTTTCTCCAACAAAAGCTGTTAGAAACCATCTTTCAATCAACGCTTGCAGCTATTGGCCAGAATACGCTGATCTGTGTTTTCTGATGGGGGGGGGGTGGGAGGGAGTGGGAGGTATCAGAATACAATAGTATGGCAGGGGAGATCCCTGCATGACACTGTGTTGAGGTTTACCCATGTGGGGATCACGTGGGTAAACGGCGTGTGTATACCCAGCTTTATTTTGTAAATGGTTAAAGGATACGTTCACCTTTCTGAACATTTTACACCCTGTGACAACAGTGGGCCGGGGATCCTCTTCTCCATGCACCCGCTGTCACTATTCAAAACAAGCGTGGCCATGCAGGGGTCCACCCACCAGGCCGTGAAATGAATTCAGAGTTCTGTGAATGAATGCACTACAAGTACCGACAGCCTTTTCTCAATGAACTCGCAGGGTGCTGATAAGCGCTCCTATAGGTAGTTCAATAAACTTCCTGTCACTCGGTAACTGCCCTTATCGAAGGTACGGGCAGACATCTACACAGACAGTCTGTTGATCACGGGTGCAATGCTTTACAGGCTCTAAAAAAAATTGTATGTTCAGTACATCTCTCCAATACTTGCACATTTCCTGATGTTTCATACTTTTAAAAATGCTGCAATTAAAGAAAAAAAAAAATACCTGATGACCTGACAGAATTATGTTCTGCTTCTAGCATTTCTGTTTGGGTTGACAACACTGTGCCTCCTTTGCACTGTAATCCTAACCATCGTTCTCAGAGCTGCCTGCTGGACTGCAGGACTTCACCTATTCACCACCTCTTAATGCATAATTCAGTTTTTTTCCTCCCAGCATTGCCACTGCCTTCAATCCCAAAAGGCTGCCCACACACTGTACAAAAAATGCTCTTGGGAGATGTAGTCCTGGGGCCATACTTGCATCAATAGGAACTGGGCTGATCGCAATTGCCCCTGCAAGAATTTTACAAGCCTGGTGATGTCCTAGGCAGTAATAACTTCTTTTCACTACAGCAACAAGGTAAAAGAACAAAACAATGCTTTTGGAGAGGGAAAGGGTGATTTTGCTAATACCTGAACATAAATTTTAGAAAGAGTAACCACTTACCAAGGGAATACATACTATAGATCTCGTATTGCTTGAAACTGATTTGTAACCATGATTGTGCAGTACTGGTGCAGCATGACTGTCAAGGAACTAGTATTTTAAGAGGAGAGGTAAGCAGTGGCGGCCTCCTATACATTCTTGCAGTTAGCTTTTTATTTATTTAATTATTTTGCATTGCCCACTTGTCATCACCTCTTGACATGAGCAGTGCCCAGCCTTTACTAACTAATTTTGTTGTACAACTACTGAAGGCATTGTTTGTAATTTCCTAAAGTAGAACTATAGCCTCCCAAAAATGTACTGCAGTGCTAAATTATAATTGCACCTGCTCTTTTCTTAGTCCCCATGCAAAGTCCCACAAATACTTATTTATTGATCTGCTAGTGAAGTGCACCGAATTCACCTTCCTGTGGTAATGATGCTGCACTGCTCCTGAATTCAGAGCAGAGTTGTCATCCTCATGTAGGCTGGGCCTGCTTGCACTACAGAGGGATGCAAAGACATTTCAGGGGGGTGTATCCATTGGAATGGTCATTGCTGATTTCACAAACCTCTAGCTTGTGTGTCAGGACCTGGCCACACCTAGTGCTGCTCATTGCGTTTTGGGTTGATGGCTTGGCCTCTGGTTCTGACAGGAGCAGGATATTGGGGATCATTTTCTGTCTGATACTATAATTATTGAAGCCCCACCATCCTTTATTTTACAAGAGGAAAAAAAAAAAACATCTGGCAGGCCACATTCAAACAGAATTCTGACTTTACTAATGATAATATTTAATACATTTACAGTTACTACACAGTTGTGTGGGGAAAAATGATGCCCACAGTTCTGAGCATTACTTTATTTAATGTATTTCTGTACTTTTTAAAAGCTTTAATGTTCTTGCACTTTGTTATGAAGACGATGATGCTAATCTAGTCTCTCATTTATAGGATACTAAACCTTAGGCGGGCCATACATGGTGCAAATTTCAACCCGTGGTTGCAGGAAAAGTTTTTTACGATTCCCCCATCAGCACAGACCATGTTTACAAGGGAATCGGTAATTGTCTTCTATTAGGGGGTGGGCGGGAGAAGACCGCGATTATTGCTAGCGGCTATAGCAGCTACTAATGATCGCAAAAGAATCCGGCAGGCTGGTTTTATCCAAGTCTCACCTTGGTATATTCAGCCTGCCCACTAACTGTTTGAATCTCCTGGCTGAGATTCGAACCGTGTATGATTGGCTTAAGGTCAGATGTCTATTTTAGCCAATTATACTTTATAAAAAAAAACACATGGTCTTGCATAGACAGCCTGGCTTTTCCTTCTGCAGACTATTCAACCATTTTTTACTAGAAATTCCATCTTGCGCACACACTCAAACACCCGATCAGGAACATACCTTGTGAGGCTGTTATAAAGAGGTGACAGTGATTACTCAGGATAATTGTTACATGAATAATATCATTATGGTCTTTGTTAAGGAGAAGTATGGGAATCCGTTTTTTTATAATTTTTTTCACCCATTATACTTGCCTAGGTGGCTGCAGCATCGGTCTCATGCTGCATCTGTCCCCCGGTGCCTCTGCACTGAGAACCGAGCCACCGAACATCGCTGATGGTTCGGTTCTCTTGGCTCCCCGAGCAGAGAGCTGCTGACTATCAATCAGCAGCTCTCCTGCTCTGCTCCTCCACACTCACTGGAGCACTGAGATGTGGAGGGGCGAGGGGTGGCCAGGTCAGCGGCTTGCTCAGAGAGCCATCAGTCCTGGCACCTGGCGGATCCAGAGTCGGGATGACAGTGCCTGGACTGAGCTGTGTAACATCAGCAGACTTCAGTCCGTTCTCTGCTGAAAAGGGTCACAGGAGTGCAAAACGAATCGCACTCCTGTGACCTGTAGAAGAAGCCCAGCCAAACTAGCTCAGGCTGGACTTTCTTCTTTTTAAAGCACAAGCTGTTAGAAACTAGATTCAGTGATCTTTGCTCAACCTAGCTACAAGTATGGCAGAATGACTATGGAACTCAGACTGAGCAGTTAAATTGTACATATACCCAGTGCAGTAACTATCCTCAGGTGATTCGGAGATTAAACACGTTTTCCTACATACGTTGTACCTGTTTGAACAGCTATGGAGAAGAGAAGACTACAGATATATGCAGAATTTATAAATCTTGTCTGAGCTGTCAGAAAAAAGGGGGTGGGCAGCTGATGTTGCACTCTGCAGAGTTCAGTGAGGAGAGCTCTGAGAGCTGATTGGAAGGGACACCCCCCCCCCCCTTCACACAGGAACAAAGCTGAGACTCAATCACAGGATTTTGCCTTCTGGTGTCAGAAAAGCTTGTCAGAAGTGACTCCCTGCAGCTAGCAGAGGAACAGGGCAGCAGACTGAAATAACACTTGGTGCTCTGGATAGAAACTTGTACACACTATAGGGTGATATGCTTTGTTCATATTTCATGTCTGAGGTTCACAACTACTTGAAGTTGTTATTGTGCCTTTTTTATTTGTCCACATTGGATAGAGATGTATACCCTCTGTTTTCCTATATCCATACCGGTCCCATGCTACTTAACAGTGTGATCAGTATATAAAGGGTTCTTGCATAGTGTATCTCTTCAGTTGAGCCAGCTGCCATCCAAGAATCATATTCCAAAGAATCCTTTGCATTCCAAAGTAGGTGGCAGTTGTCAAGAATATGATGCATCCATAAATGTGCTTCGCTGTTCTTCTGACTGTGACTATTAAAAAGTGAAGGTCAGCCTTTCTTAAACCTTTTAACATGGAAAATCCCTTAAAAATAACTTTCTGATCTCTGGGACCCCATGCCAAATATAATTATCCATTATAGGGGGAAACTATTCAGTCTTGCGTCGCTTAAGACACATGGCCACTCAATGAAGTTGGATGAGAAGCGGTTCAACCTTAAAGGAGATGTACAGCCAAAGTTAATTCTGTACTCCTGTGACCCGTTTTCAGCTGACAGTGGGCTGAAGCCCGCTGTTGGCTTGCATCACAGAGCTTGTCCAAGCACGAGAAAGATTGCGACCATATGGCTAGGATCCGCTCACGTGCATGGACCAGCACCCGGTTCAGCCTCTGTGAGCCGCTGAGAGCCTGAGCTGTCTGCTTCCACACCTCCACAGCTGTGTGTGGGGGGGGGTGTGTCTCGGAGCAGACAGCAGTCGCTGTCGGTCACCAGCTCTCTGCTTAGGGAGCTCTGAGAACCGAGCGATCAGCCTTAGAGCCGGCGGCGGACGGGTGCAACATTAGACCGATGCTGCATTCACCTAGGCAGGTATGATTCTAAAAACAAAAAAAATCCCACACTTTTCCCTTTTTTAAACTGCATAAGGGTTTTTTTTTACTGCGAGCGGTAAGGATGTGGAACTCAATCCCACAATCGGTTTCAGCAGGTATTGTCGCTAATGTAAAAAACTTAGATGGAAATCTTATTTAACACAATATACAGGGATATGGGAAGTTGTAGACCTAATACACACTCACACAATTTGAACTGGATGGACTGGTCTCTTTATTCAACTTACTAACTCTCTCTCTACAGCTAAAAGTACAATAGTGTGATGGTCAGTGGGAAGAATGCACCTTATATTTGTGGTCAATAGGATGAATACCCCTCTTACAGATAGTTACTGATTGTTGGTATCAGTGGTTAACTTATCTGAGAGGCAGAATAAGAGAGGCTGGTGTAAATTATGCCTGTATCCGTCCAGTATTATCCAAAACTTCCATGGATTTTTTTGGATGAAGATCCTTTACATGACTGTATGTCACTGCATTGATCTTCCGTCATGTTCGTCTGTTGCTTGGCTTGCTAAGGATTTTAGGGTGTAATAACATAATGATATTCGCTTACTACTAGCAGATAAATGTGTGACAGCTCTGAGACACTTCAGTCTTGGATCCTTTGAGGCGACTGTCTCTAAAATGTAGATAATGTGGGTGTTGTGTCTGATAAGGATGTCTGAGACAAGACCACAGCTGTTCTCAAAGAATCATTTTTTTCTATTCAGTCACTTGGTCATATTTGCCGATTTGGCCTGTCTTGACTGTATTAGACACAGGCTGTAATAGTCTTGATGACTTCGTCTTTTTTTACAGTATGTAAGTTTTTTGCTCATAGGATAGGGTCCATTCCTTGCTGCTGTGTAATCCAGCAATTAGGTTATCTGATAGGAAATTAAGCTTATAATATTGGAGGCATTTAGCGTTTTCTTATCAAGGGATTAGAGCTGGTAGTGGCACATAAAACTGTTCATAATGTCGCTGTCAGAGTTCATCACATCATGTTTCAGATGAATTACTCTTTAGTCATGGTTGGTGAAGATGAAGTCGTGTGTTTATTTTTTTCATGGCTTCCTTATAAGAGGTGGCCTTTTATGTAAATGCGATCGCTAACCGTTCAGAAGGAGAAGGCACGCCTGCACTCCAGGAACAGAAAAATATGCTACCCAGAGTAGTACATTTTCCATTCCTCTACATCTCTGGATTTACTCCCATGTCTAAATACATTTTTTTGTTTTGTTTTGTCTTCTTGCACATAATACATCGTAAGAAGTGTCCCTGCCATTTCCGATATTGGTCATTTACACATGTTATGCAACCCACAATAGCAATTCCACAGCAGGGAATTTTATATAGGCAAGGCAACCCATAACCTGTTTCGGCTATACAGTGAACGCAATGTATCACCTCTACTGGGTTTTGCTGATTTCTTTTTCTTGACTATAGAGAGAGAAGTATTTTGTCGTATGGCAAGTATGTCATTGAGGCCTTATCCTACTGAATGTACAAACCTATGGTATGATCTTCTGAAGGCTCTGGAATGTGACCTGCTATAGGGATTCAGTTACAATGGCTGCCATTGTGACTAGTTACCACATGGTAATGCATTTCCTAAACAACGCTTAAGTACATCTTGGTGTTCTTTTGAAGTGTCATCTGTAAATAATGATATAGTGGAAGAGGTAAATGTGATAGGTTTTTCAACGCCTGGATCATTTTACATCTGGCAGTTTTTGTACCAGGCACTTATTATACTTAGCTGGTCGGCACTTTTCACTAAACAGGTGTTCTAAACTGCTGGTATGGAAAAATGTGCACTGACTGTGCTTAAAAAGAAAAGTATGGTTTAGAAGAGTAGTAAAGTTTATGTCTTCTTTTAATCTTGTAGCCATGTCTGTTTGAAGTCCTAGGTTTTAGTGAATTGAAACAGTTGATTAAGCATACGCTATAATTGGTATTGGATAGGACAGAACAGTCATGTTGTATAATTTCTTTATAATCTTTTTTTAATTGAAATTTTAAGAAATAAGAACAACTAACGATCCCACGCAGGGGATATAAACATAAAGTATATCGTGGCACAGCTTAATAATGCATATTAAAAGCATATTTGATTGTAGAAATTATCAAACATCAAAAGCCCTCCGGCGAAGGCCGGGGTCAACATAAGGTAAATGAGCTTAAGTGCTCAGGAGTTGAGGTGTCCACCAAAAATTTTGAAAAATAAGACTAAAATCGGTGTCTTACGGACCAAGAACAAAAATAGAAAAAACACAGGAAAAAACAAAAAAAAGAGAGAGAGAATATATGGTGAAGAGGGACACAAGAAATGAGAAGGAAAAGAGGTTCAGAGCAGAAAGGTTGGGTAGGAAAAAGGGTTCCCCCCTACGTCGGGGGGGGGGGAGGGGGGGTCATGATGTATAATTTGCACAAATACTGTAGTAGCCATTCAGAAACAATCTGTCACACCGTACTATAGTAATCTAGTTTATGGGTTATTACACTTTGCACATCAAGATTTTAGCAGACTTTTATTGCCTTTTTCCATTCTGATTAAATTGATGTTATTATGCCCTTTCCCACACTGACTGCTTAGGCTGGCCATATATTACACTGTTTCCTTTAGATTTACCTAAACCATATAATATGAGGTCAAACCTAAACACTTTTTTAGTTTTATATGCAATCAGACAGGCCCTTGTACTACATAGTTGAAGGTAAATATAAAGGAAATTGCACAAGAACATTGTATAATTTATTGCCATCTTGATGCAGAACTGTACTCCCCTCAGCTCCGCGCCCGGCCACTGACATCTTTTGGATGACCACCTTCTGGGTCCAGATCACCAGCTTCTTTTATTGGCTGGGCAGGGGGTCATGTCACGCACGCACGGAGGTTTAGTCCGATTCAGCAGTGCTGAATTTGTTCATTGGACTACGTGTGCAGAAGAAAGTTTCACACTGCTAAACGTGCATTAACGCCAGGTGCGTAAATTATTATTCTGGCCATTGAAATTAATTAACACGCAAGCTTATGATGTCTGTAAACGGGCCTAAAAGCTTTAGACGCTTTTACAAGCGTCAAGCTTTTTTTTTTTTTCCTGCTAAAACACTGCTGCCAGGAGGAAAGGCTTCTAGGAGAGTTTGCAAACCATCCTATGTGCATGAGGCCTTAGTGACAGGATCTAACTGCATTGTCTCCGCCTGAGCAGTGCTGTAATAAAAAAATATATATTTTAGCATGCAAAACAGCAAAGTGTCCGGAACCACTATGAGTGGAGCTGCTCTCCACCAGCCATGCTGCCTTACTCCTTAGCCGGAGGCACCAGCTCTTCTCTTGTATCGGCCCTTATTTATAGTCGGTGCTTTTGAGGTGTAGCTAAAAAATGACATGATGTTGCTCTTTATTGATTAGTAAACCATTGCTCTGTTGTCCTTTTTGTACCATTCTATGGCTGAAGTTTACATTTACTTTTATACACTTTGACCAAGGTCATTTGATTTCTCTGAGCAGCTGATTAGAGCGCTCATTTGCGGACTGGTGTTTGGTTTCTAATATGGGGTTTTGGTTAAATGTTTTTATTGGCGTATGGGATATGTGTTCCTTAATGATGCATCTTTTGTTCTCCTTAAGTCTTATAGCAGAGTTCCAGTCCCCAAAAAAGAAAAAGGACTGTTCTGTATTTCCCCAAACATGTACATAAACATTTACAACATGGCACACGAGTTGCACTTTTACTTTCTTTTAAAATAGTTTATTACTTGCATATCTCGGAAGCAGGCAGGTTTCTTTTTGGCTGTGGGCATCTGAAGCCCTCCTGTCTTCATTTCCGGGATTTCCTCCCGAACTTGCGCATGCGCAGTAATGCCACTGCGTAGCAGTGCTTGTACCTGACAGGTTGCCATAGCAATGTTTGTGGAAGTTCCCACCCCACTGCTGTAGCAACTGTCAGAGGAGAGCAAGATAATAGAAGTCGGGTCTCCTGTTCACGTCATTTCCTCTCCTCAAATAACGCAAGATTTCGGCAGTATGCTTTTTCGCAAGGACTCCTGGGATACATGATGCAGCTATCCCAGGAACCCTTGCGAGTAGTCTAATGGGGACAGGCGGAAGTAAAAGAGAAATACCACTGAAAAAGGTACTTCTAAGTAAAAAATTGCTTATGGAACAGTATGAGCTAAGGGGCTACAATAGGGAGAAATGTCATAAAATGGGTGGAACACCGCTTTAAGCCTAGTACACAGCTGAATGTTGGACAACATTGTCTAATTCAATAGAAACTGGCTGACATTCGGCCCATGTATATGGCAGCAGGTCCGGCAGAAGCTGGCAGATCGGTCATGACCGAAAACGCTCTGCGGATCGCCTCCCGATCAGTGCACTCAGCCAATGACTGAGAGCGCTTACTGGAATGTTCTAGCCGGGGGGGGGGGGGGCTGTCCCCCTGTCAGAACACAATAGCACAGCAGGGTAGATTGCTGCATTAACATCGGGTTGTTAGTACAGCGACTCCAACCTGAGCTCTAAGTTTTTTTTTTTTTTGTTTTTTTTTTAAAGAAACCCCTAGATGTAGCAACTTTTTTTTTTTTTTTACTACAAAAAGTCGGTGTTGATGGGGGGGGGGGGGGATCCCTTTCGCAGGGCCATAATGTTCTCTTGGCAGGAAACCAGGACCAGGAAAACGCATGGATTACTTCCAGTGGCTATAATATCCGCTAGCAATAATCGCATGTAAAATCCAACAGGCTGTACCCAAGTTGATTTAATTTGATCTAGTTGGGTACATACAGCCTGCCCATACATGCTTTGAATCTTGGCCAGTGCAGCGGGGACCATCTATGGCTGACTTTAGAAAGCATTCTCCTAAAAATTTAAAATCCTAATGAAAGGGATCCCTGTAAAAGTGTATATACACCCAAACTAGAAACTTTTTTATTTACAGTACTTTTTGTTCTGTTAAACTGCAAATAAATTAAATTTATATTTAGCAGTCGTTGGATGTAGTTGCTGCATAATTTTCTGCAATTACTGAAAATAAATACTAGTTGCTTTTGTACTGACCTGGTTTCTCAACATCTCTCTCAAATAAAAAATAAATACCTTTTTTTTTTTTTTTTAATGGCACCTTCTTTTTAATGTTTGCATGCACTTTATCTGTTCTTATAATGAATACAAGCAGAGCAGATCTAGGAGCATATAGTTGTTTTAGTCTGTTTGTTCTACTTTTAGGAATGTATAGTACTACAGTGCTTGCCACGTGTCCTTACAGCCGTAAAACTACCAGATGTAGACACAATATGCCATACACTAACTTACTGCATGTGAGCTTCCTGCAGTATGCATACCATGATAATCTTCAGATTTTACGAGTGGATAGAAGTTCCTTTTGAGTTTTTTCATGCTGCTTTAACTGGAAACTACTTTCAGTTAATGCAAACAATGCATAGATCACAAACATTTGTCTGTTTGCTAATGTAAAAATGATGTAAGTGTAGTGTTTGCCTTGTTGCAAAGCTGTTAAACAGATTTCCTCTAGAGCCATGGGAAGTTCGATTTTTGCCATGCTTGTTCAGACCACTTCAGCTTTGGTACCTGAAGCAACATAATTTTTTTTTTTTCTCCGATTTTACACAGTGCTTCTGTGTAGCATGATTTGACCATGCTTTGGTACCTTGTTCAACTATTCTCCTCCTCCATGGGTACCTTTTTTTTTTTAGATTGGATTTGCTTGCTCCTGAATGATGCATGAATTTGTCCACCACTAAAGTCTTCCTTCATTTTAAAGTATATATTGTTTTAGTGCCACCTGACGAAGTAGGAGAATAGATGCAAACAAAAAGCATGAGGAAGCACCCGCTGATGGCCTAAACCCCTGTCTGAAATGATCAGCTCAGGTTGCCCTTTGTCCTTGGCTGTCCATCTTTCTGAAGGTGGCATCATCCTTTCACTTATGAGGACATTGTGCTACCATCTCTTTGTCCCAGTCCTTCTCATTCTAAAGAAGTAGCCTTTGGTAATTTGAATGTAGTCAGGGCTATTGTGGTCTATCTGCATGCTACTGCTTTTATCCAGAAGACTTGACTCCCTTTTTGTGGTTATGAAGGACACCAGAAAGGGCAGACTGCTTTGCCCTATCATATTCAGGTGGTTTTGTCAGAAAGTGGTTCAGGCTTATGCTGGTAGGGGTTGAAAACCTATTTTCTTGTCATTGCTCACTCCACCAGAGTATTGAGTATGTCCTGAGCCTTGTATTATAATGCCTCGGTTTCTCAAATGTGTAACGCAGGCTGCTTGGTCATCAGTTTATGCTTCCACCAAGTGGTACAAAGTTGATAATATTGTGTCTGTCTATTGCTAGCTTTGGCTGCAAGGTTTTGAAGATGGCAGCGTGATCATCTTTGCCTGGGTTGTGGCTTTTCTTTCCACCGTTTTACTTTGGTTGGGTCCACCCTGCTTTGAGATGTCCCACTGGTCAAGATCTTAACGATCCAGTCCTTCAATAAGTGTAAAAGAATTAATGTACCTTTTTTTTTTTTTTTTTTTTTTTTTTCTATTTATTTATTTTTGGATCTATTCATTCTGTGCCACATCCAAACCAGGAGAGTTGGGTTACTTTCAGACGAGCGTCATCAAGTCTACCACGAAAATGTAAACTGTTTCCCAAAACCATTATATTCAAGGCATTCTGTAATTTTTAACTCCTTGGTGCTTCTAAAGAATAAAATATGCAAATAATGGTGCGCTTATTCAGCAGTTATATAAATATTCGGTCTAAACATCTAAAGAAAAAAAACACAAGTGAATATCATCAAAGAGTCACTTATGGTGATTCAAAGATGAGTGATTGTCCACAATCTGTGCCACGAATCGGTGCATGTGCAAAACAACCTCCACCATCCACCTCTGATTGAATTGGCCGCTCACCTCAAAAGAAGACCCATATGGCTCTATTCAAGCCTTGTGTGTAAATAAAAGGTATCTTCAATCATCAGGTTAATAAAGACACACACTTTGTTTGGAAAAAAAATTTCAGATGTTGCTCAAAATATATAAAAAGAGTTCATTGCGCAATACCATTTAAGGATGGATTCACACCTCTGACGGATGCGGCTCACAGCAGGAGTCCGGTGCAGCCCTGTTTTCTGTTTCAGGGACGAATCTGGGCCAAATTTTTGCCTTAATTCGGCCCTAAAACTGAGCCAAAGACACAGAGCGTTCCTGTGCAAGCCGCTCCGCAGCCGCAATGGAGCTATGTGAGCCAGCTCCATAGGGAGCCGGTCACAATCTCCTGTCATGTGAATTGGATGCGGAGAAACCCTCATCCAATTCGTATAGGTGTCAACCCAGCCTGAAAGAAGATTTATTATCCTTGCTGCTTCTGCTCTCAACCAAACTGTCAAGCCATCAAATGGCTAGTATCCTAAAGCAGCACTTCACTATATCAATCAACTTAGACTATTTTTAGCCCTTATGCATCTAGCATTAGTAAATGGATAGGAACGTATATCATGTTCCAGAAATGTTAGGGGGTGTATTAAAAATGAATTTGATAGCATTTTTGGTTTGTGGTGTTCCGATGCAGTGCAGTTCCACTTTAACTGATCATGTGTGCAGCACCATGGCAGCTGCAGATCAGAGGCTAGGATGGTAGCTTCCTTGACTGTAAAAGATGGGAGGGTTTAACTCTGCTTAACCAACGTGCTATATCCAAATGACGGCTACAGCACGGCTCGATAGCTCTTGGGGGGGGGGACGCGTTCTATGAAGTCCTCCCAGAATTGTGCTCCTGCACACCCTGTGTGATCACGGTAAATGGCCACTGACAGTGACCGTTTACCACGTGATCGCTCCGTCAAATGATGGAGCGATCACTTGTAAACAAACCAGCGTTGTCTGGTTTCTCTCCCCTTTCTGTACCGATCTGTACAGTGTGAGTGGGGAGAGATCAGGTGCAGCAGCGCTGTGGGCTGGATCTGTATTGCCCACAGCGCTGCTCTGTGCCCATTGCAGCCTCATTCATCCATGCTCAGCCATCTCTGCAATACTCATCCATGCTCAGCTATTCATACTCAGCAATACTCATCCATCTATCCATGCTCATCCATCAATCCATACTCCGCAATACTCATCCATCCACCCTTGCTCAGCCTTCCATACTCGGCAATACTCATCCATTGATCCAACCATCCATGCTTAGCCATCCCATCCATGCACAGCCATCCCCAGCCGTACTCGACCATACTTATCCATCCATGCTCAGCCATCCCAGCAATACTCGGCCATACCCAGCCATACTCGGCCATCCACATTCATGGCTCAACCATGCTCAGCCATCCCAATCCATGCCACATCCATGCCACTACAGTGCCTCACAAAAGTGTAATGGGTAGGCAAATTAGATTTGAAATTTTTGCCCCTATCGCCATACTCAGGAGTAGTAGAATATATTTTGGGGTGTAATTTTTGCTATGTACATGCTATGTGTTGGAAATATTGTATAAATGGACAACTTTGTGTAGAAAAAAAAAAAAAAAAAAAAACTTTTTTTCATTTTTCTTTCCACATTTTCCAAAAACTTGTAGAAAAAAATTACATGTTCAAAAGACTCATTACGCCTCATAGATTATACGTTGGGGTGTTTTCTTTCCAAAATGGGGTTCATTTTGGAGCGTTTCCACTGTCCTGGTGCTCCAGGGCCTTCAAAAGTGCAAGAGGTAGTCAAGAAATGATGTGTAATTTATGCTCCTAGAACGCCTTATGGTGCTCCCTGCATGTTGGTATCGCCATACTCAGGAGTAGTAGAAGAATGTGTTTTGGGGATGTAATTTGTGGTATGCATATGCTGTGTGTGAGAAATAACCTGCTAATATGACCATTTTGTGAAAATTAAAGAAAAAAAATCTTGATTTTTGTTGCAAAGAATTGTGGGAAAAAAATTACAACTTCAAAAAAACTTACCATGCCTCTTACTAAATACCTTGGAATGTCTACTTTCCAAAAAGGGGTAATTTGGGGGGTATTTGTAATTTCCTGGCATGTTGGGGTCTCAAGAAATGAGATGGTCCATCAGTGATCAATTTTCAGAGATTGGCATCATAGCTTGTGGACTCTATAACTTTCACACAGACCAAATCTACACCGATTTTGGGTTCTTTTTACCAAAGATATGTAGGAGTATAAATTTTGCCTAAAGTTATGAAGAAAAATTACTAATTTGCTAAATTTTTATAACAAATTTTAACATATTTTTTTTACAGAATTTTCCCCTTTCACTTCAACCAAACAGTGGTGGTTAAAGTGGTGTTTCCACCAAAAAAGAAATTGCTTAAAAACATAAAAATATTTTTTTTTTTTTTACTCACCTCCTAAATGCCTGTTGCTAGGGGGTCCCTGTAGTCTGCCACCTTCAGTGCCTGGGCACTGACATCACTTCCCCTTGGCGCCGTACAGTCATCTGGGACCTGTCACATGTCCCAGATGACCTGAGCTTCGTATCACAGCGCGGGGAACGAGGGGGGGGGGCTTTGTTCCCCTGCATCGCTGGACCCTGGGACAGGTAAGTGTCCGATTTATTAAGTCAGCAGCTGAAGTATTTGTAGCTGCTGACTTTTAAAAAAAAAAAAATTTTAGGAGGCACCTCACTTTAAATACCACCAAAAGAAAAAGCTCTATTTGTGTGAAAAAAAAAAAATTCATATGGGCACAGTGTTGCATGACTGAGAAATTGTCATTCAAAATGTGAGCTCACTGAAAGCTGAAAATTGGTCTGGTTAGGAAAGGGGTTTAAGTGCCCAGTGGGCAAGTGGTTAAAGAATGCATAACAAATAATCCCCTTGCATCAGTTTAAGTCAATTTGTACATCTATCTTCTTCAGTTCAGCTTACGGTACTTCAGTATAAAACCATTTTTCACAATTATTTGGAAAACTGACAGACTGATCCAGATTAAACACTCACGTGAAAGTGCCCTTATTGGCCGCACTAGTAGCTAATCAAGTTCTGCTGCAAGTACATGTGCTAATGGGGAACTCTCTGACAAGAGGAGAGAGCAGGTAAGGAACACTACAAACACCAATATCGTCTTCTGTAGCCTTCTTGAGTTAAACTACTTTAAATCCCCAACTCAGCTACTTGCCAAAAAGGACAGCTGCAGCTTTGTCTTCATCGGCCATAATCTCTTGCCATTTTATAGTGCTGAGGTTGCCTACTCCTGTTTTATGGATACTATTGGCTAGAATATTTATTCTGGCCATTAGAAAAAAAATGAACGCTCTTGCGCTAAATGCGTCTAGCATTTTAGACATGTGTACATATGGTTGGGTGTGGCCAACGTTTATTTTCTGCCCAAAATCTCCTTTCCTGAAGTGTGTGTGTGTGTGTGTGTGTGTGTGTGTGTGTGTGTGTGTGTGTGTTTGTGTTTCCTCAGCTTCTAATACGCCTATAAACCCCAGTGTGTTTTTGGACACATAGGCTAACAGAGGGGCATTTACCGACCCGTAAAAGTGGCAGCGCTTTAAACCCAGTATAGTGTGCATTAGGCCTTAAAGTGCTTGTAAACCCTTTACAACCACTTTAAACTACAGGCAAGCCTATAATTGGGCTTACCTGTAGCTGCATGGTTTAGGAGATATCCCTGTATTTGCATATGCAGACGTCATGCGGCACATGCGCACTTAAGCCAACTGAAGCAATGGCACGTACGTGCCGTTGCTTCAGTTGTACTGTGCCGTTCCCGGCGGCTCCCCTGCATGCGCGGGAGTGATGTCATCGCAGCTGCGGCCAATCACAGTGCCGGTGCCACGACACCCGAAAGTAACCTCCGGGATAGATGTCGCCGGCCAGAGGGGGAGACGTGGACAGCTGCGGGGGCTTCGTTCTCAGGTAAGTAATTCATAATGAGCTAGCTATGCATACTAGCTCATTTATGCCTTTTATCTTGCAGGGTGTTGTTGTTTTTTTTTTTTTTTTTGTTGTTTTTTTTCTTCCCAGGAGGGTTTACAAACCACTTTAAATGTAGCACCCAAGTAAAAAGTCCAGGATCTTGTCACTGTTTGTCCTACCCACCACCATCTACACTGTTGCTTCCTCTTGGTCATGTGGTTCTCCTTTGCCATGAGATGACCATTGACTTGTGACTCTGCTATAAAGTGTACAAAAAGAGGAAAAAGTGGTATGAGCCCTGGAAGGCGTGTGTGTGTGTGTGTGTGCGTGTGTGTGTGTGTGTGTGTGTGTGTGTGTGTGTGTGTGTGTGTTTTATAATTGCATTCCTCTTTCCCAAATCCCCAATTCCTAAAGCTTTTTGTTTCAAGACTTGGATTCCACTTGGAATTCGAAGCCATAGAACATAGAAGTTCAATCCTGCGGTTTAATTCCTGCTTTTAAATGCACGCTTCTATGTAATCTACTGTACCCTTGCTTTATTTCATTCCAGGGGTAATACTATAAATTCCGATGTACACTGCCTTTTGTTTTACTGAGTTTAAACCAAACATTTGTACAGATGTACAGCCCTGGAAATTGTCTGTCAGAAGGTAGTATGTTTCAGGGTTAGTTTGCATAAGTCCAATTTCTGGCAAAGATTACCTTCATGTGAAAGTACGTGATCTCCAAGCTGCTATGTTTCTGTTAGTATTACACAACCTGCACAATCTGACCCTAATCCCATACAGGGTGGAGAGAAAATGTGTGCGGGTCTAACATTTCTTGTAAAAATATCTGTGTTTAAAGCACTAATGACATACAGCTGGTTCAGATTATTCAAAAGTATCACTACTTTTTGTTGCAATTGGATTTTTCACAAAGTTTAATATAAGCATGTCACAAATGGCCAATTCAAACTTGACAATAAGTCCTAGGCAGAGGTTATTATGTTATAGTATTTTATTTTATTTTGTTAAAACCAGTAGTACATGCTGAAGTTGCATGCAACTCTCAACCTTTTTCTTTAAAAGCTTGGCCAGGTCCACCCTTTCCTACCTCTCTTCCAATTGGTCATTGAGGCTGGCTGTCATTAATGGATCAATAGGACGGTTGGGGCAGTGGAGGGGCTGGGGCATACTCATCTGTGATGTTTCCGCTGCTTAAATCTCTGGATCTACTCATTGCTTTGTTTTTTTTTTTTTTTTTTTTTTTTTTTTTTTTTTATTGAATATTTAGATTGCATTTCCAGGCTTATTTTGAAGTATATTCATAGCTATGTGAAAGTAATTTAGAACATTCCTCTTAATATGGCTGTTGTGGAGAGAAACCGCTGTATCAAATCAGACACCCCCCCCCCCCATGGCTGAGGCTTGGAAAGCGGAGAGCTGGCCTTCCTCCTGCAAGACTCGGGAGCCACTAAAGAGTTCTGGTCAAAACGTGATGCGACAGATATAGGCAACCAGCAACTGTAGATACAGCGGTTTCTCTCCACAACAGCCATATTAAGAGGAATGTTCACGAAATATAGATTTTTCAGTTCTGGTTGAATGCCTGTGGTTTGATTATCCCTTCCTTTCTCTTCATATTTCTTAGAATTTCTCAATGTTTAAGTTTCTAGCTCGGCTCTCAGAATAGTTATTAGGACAAGAAGGAATGGTATCTATTGATGAAAATCTTGTAGCACAGATCACCAGGTGAAGAATCAAGCAGCAAAAGCCAGCCATAGTCATTTTGAACCGTGTATGAGCAGGCTGACTGTACCCAAGTTGATTGATCAGTCAACTTTGGTACAACTAGCCTTTCAGATTTTACATGCGATTTTTACCAGCAGCTGTTATAGCCACTAGCAATAATCGCTGTATTGTGATGGCTTCCCCCACCAAGAGAACACAATGGCTCCGTGGGAGGGATTTCCCCCATTAACACTGACTCTGTTGATGGGGGAATCGAGCAATAGAAAATTGCTCCGTCTATGGCTGGCCTAAGACCCGCTGTAACAGTTTTGGCTTAAACTATGGGAAGAGCTGGGAGCCTAAGTACCGAGTTCTACAGCTGGCTATACATTAGGTGAATTTTGTTTGCAATTTTTCATTTTAGGAATTTTTGTTAGTGTGACGGAACGTCCCTACACTCCTCTTGAGTGCTTTTGTCATATCCCACTTCCTCCCAGTCTGAATATAGATCTCAGATATTCCAACCGCTCCTAAGCACCAAACGAGACGAGACTTGCTTAGTGCTAAAATGGACTGATTTATTAGAACCAAAATGACAGTATTTATAATAAAGTAGAAGAGGAGATCCCCCCCCCCTCCTGCTCATATTACTCTAACAATACACCTGTAACAAATTAACATAAACTAATTAACTAATCCCTTTAAGCAGCCGATGTGACTCTGTGCTCATCAGGATTTCACTACAGGTCAGACTTGTTGTCACCGAGCTTCACACATGTTAGATGCTAATATCATCAACTCCAGCCACCTGTCTGTTGTCTTGTATAATGCAAATGAGGCTAGTCTGTCTTGACACAGATTCTAAAGAGTATTTCACCTATTGTTGTATGTGCTAATTAACCCTCCAATTGAATCTGACTAGCACAGATTATAGTGGGGTTCTCCTTCACCCTGTGCCCCTTAAAACCCAGGGCCCATAATCGGTTGGCAAGAGGCTCGCATTTAGTCCTCTCCAAAAGCCTGTGTCCCAGCTAGGTCTGTCAGTTAGATTTTCTAATCATTAGTGGGGTTCATTTTTTACCACAGGGGTGAGAAAATTCAAAGGCGGAAAGGATGGAAAGTTTTTCTTGAACAATTGAGTTTCTAACAACGTATGTGGTTTTTCGTTTGGGAAATTACAATTCAAAATCAAATATTAAAAACAAACCGAATTTAGGATGAATGCTTTCAAATGGCTTTCATTTATTCATCGAACGTACAAATAAGTGTGTGTGTGTATATTTATTAGTGTATAGCCAGCTTAAAGCATTGCCAAACCCACAAAAGTAATCTGTCTGTATATGCAGTAAAGCATGCTTTGTTATATTCACTGTGGACCCTAAGGGGTTAATCCTCCCACATTGTGTAAAAAAAAAAAAAAAAGGCTGCTTGATCTGGTCTTCTCTGATCCTTCCTTCCCTTCTTCCACAGTCCCCAATCCATCTCTTGATCGTACAGAGCTTTGGATGCACTTTGCACATGCTCAGTTTGGTGTGTATTGCTAGAAAGGTGCTTTTATTTTTGGGGGGGGGGGGGGTACATGTGATCAGCACAGGGCCAATCAACACTATCCACACAGGGTCAGGGGTCATGAAGTCTCATAGGACAGTCGGAGGAGAATAAACTCTTCCAAGCTTTATCCAGTGCTCTGCCAGACGTTGATAGAATTCACAAGGTGAATTCATATGGTGAATGTAGGGTGCTGAGTTTAGTAACACTTTAAGGCTCCTGTTTAGGTGGTGGGTATAGAGAAGTGGTCAGCATGCATTTCTGATTCCTGCCCAGTGCCTTGCAATGTCTGGTACCAAAAAGTGAACTGAGATTAATGACTCACAAGTTCAAACTTCCACTATTGCTGGATCTGTTGCTGACCTTTACATCAAGCTAACTCACAGGCAAGCATATTGGATTTTTTTTCTGAGATATATAAAAATATGTCTGTAATCCTAGCATTTCAGGGTGCATATACATGAATAATAAAACTGCAGCCTACAAAAAGACGGATATGTAAAATTCTCAATAAATAGGTGTATGCAAACAAAAAAAAACACCTCAAGGGACTGTACTTCTTAATTACAATTGTGTACGTGGGACATGCCTCCTATGTGGCTGGCTGCTGTTTTAGTTGAAATCCAAATTCCTGTGTCCTCCTCCTTTTATTTAAAAAATAAATAAATACATTTTTACTAAACTTTTACTTAGGCTTTATGTACGCTGCTGCTGGTAAACGGACATTTAGGAGCAGTTGGGCATTTTTTTCAGCTGCCCCTGAACTCTCCTCTGTTATCTTATCAGTACATGTACACAGGGTCGTTTATAGTCATTTCTAGGCAGTTGAGTTTAGAAGCATTTTTTTGGAAAGCAAAAAAATGGGTTCAGGATGGATGTTCAGAGGCATTTAAAACACCAAATGCCTGTAAGGCCCCTTTCACACCGGGGCGTTTTTCATGCGCTGCAGCGCTAAAAATAGCGCCTGTTCACCGCATGAAAAAAATCCTGCCCCTTTAACTCCAGTGTGAAAGCCGGCGGGCTTTCACACTGGAGCGGTGCGCTAGCAGGATGACAAAAAAAGTCCTGCTAGCAGCATCTTTGGAGCGGGATAGGAGCGGTGTGTTCACCGCTCCTATACCGCTCCTTCCCATTGAAAAGAATGGGAGACCGCGGTAAAACCGCGGCAATACCGCCGCAAAGCGCCGCTACGGCGGCGCTCTGCGGGGGGTGTTTAACCCTTTTTCGGCCGCTCGCGGGGGGTAAAACCGCACCGCGAGCGGCCGAAAACCGCGGTAAAAACGACGGTAAAGCAGCGCTAAATATAGCGCTGCTTTACCGTCACCGCGGCTCACCGCCCCAGTGTGAAAGGGGCCTAACAGCTTGTAATTTTTAATTTTTGACTATTTAAAAAAAAAAAAAAAAAAAAAAACCCTTCTAAATGTGGCAAAACAGACGATTTTAAATGTCGATTACTATCTGTTAAAAAACTGTTCAGGAGATGTTGTAGAACGTACCGTGTACGGTAGGGTGATGGTCACAAATTCAATTTGAAATTCAAGCTCTGGAGTTGTGGAAACATTTTTGATTTCTCTTCAGATTTTTCTGCCAATAGACCTGAGGGAACTGCTTTTCTAATTTTATAAAAAAAAAATGTAACTTTCATTGCAATATGTTGCACAGGAAAACTTATTTTACATCTGTGTTCCCATAAATACTGGTATTATTAAAATGTGTACAATCAGAGCATACCTTTAAAAAATTAGAAGTGTGTATGTATGTATGTATGTATGTATGTGTGTGTATATATATATATATATATATATATATATATATATATATATATATATATATATATGTATATATATATATATATATATATATATATATATATGTATGTATGTATGTAGTAAAAAAAAAAAAACTTCTGACACAGTCCACGCATCATCAGTGCTGCATATTAGTGCCACTGTCACATGACATTAAAAAAGAATCGGTACCAGTGAGTACTTGAAAAAAGTATTGGTACTTGTGCTCAGTCTTAAAAAAGTGGTATCGGTGCAACACTATAAATAAAAACGTTTACAACCACTTTAAAGCTGTCATTACCAACAAACGATTTTGTACAAAGTAATAAATATATTTTCACTTAGCATGTTCAATATTTTTTCCCTGTGTTATTCAATTTTATTGCACTTAACTTCATTTCTGCCCGTATTTGTTTTGGTTTCTTTGTATGCATGGGTTGCATGGCGGTGCCAGGGACCTCCAAAACCAGCGAATAACCAGCCTGGGTGTGGGCAGCTCTAGATCCCTGGACAGGGTTCTGTTTCCTTTCATTAAAAGTCAGCCACTACAGTGTTTGTAGCTTCTGACTTTTAGACCCCTTTCACACTACCGCAACTTTGAAAGTGGCGTGATTTTGCCACAATTTCAGGGAATGCCTGTGTAAACTTTAGGTCTAAGGACCTCAACTCGCATCAAAGTCAGACCAAAGTAGTACAGGGACTACAGGGGGCCTCCGGGTTACAAACAAGATAGGGACTGTAGGTTTGTTCTTAAGTTGAATCTGTTTGTAAGTCGGAACAGGTAATTTTTTAAGTGTAGCTCCAGCCAAAAAATCTATTTTTAAGTATTTTCGATAACATAGAGAAGGGTTATCACCCCTGTAACATTTGTTTTGCTGTTTGTGCCCCTGTTCAGAAGATTTCACTTCACCTTTTGTCCCAATGACAATTGGATTTTGAAAATTTTGGGGTTTTTAGGGAAACATGGATTGGTGATAAAGCATCAGTGGAGACAACTTTTTCCCATATTAACTCTTACAGGAGTGAATTTCCCTTCCTAGGGGTGTATTTCCTCTCACTTCCTGTTGTCTCCCTCCGTTTGTAAGTAGGAGTCGTTTGTAAGTAGGGGACCCCCTGTACTTTGAAGTCGCACAGATATGAATGGGAATCATGGGGTTCAACTTGTCATGCGACTCTGATGTCCAAAGTCGCAGGAAAAGTTGCGCAAGTTTGAAAGGGGCCTTAACCGTTCTTTTTTTTTTTTTTAATTTTTTTTTTTTTTTTTTGGTGGGGTGGGTGGAACTGAAGAATCTCTTTAATAAACTTCTAGAAATTGAGGAATTCTAAAAATTAGGAATTTTTTTCCCTAAGGCCCCTTTCACACTGAGGCGTTTTTAAGGCGCTACAGCGCCTAAAAAAGGCGTCTCCTTTCACTCCAGTGTAAAAGCTGGAGGGCTTTCACACTGGAGCGGTGCGCTAGCAGGACGGTAAAAAAAGTCCTGCCAGCAGCATCTTTGGAGCAGTGTATTCACCGATCCTAAACTGCTCCTACCCATTGAAATCAATTGGGCAGCGTGACTATACCGCCAGCAAAGCGCCACTTTGCGGGCGGTTTTAACCCTTTTCCAGCCGCTACCGGGGGATAAAACCACCCTGCTAGCGGACGAATATCGCCGCTAAAACGACAGTAAAGCGGCGCTAAATATAGCGACGATTTACTGCCGATGCCCCCACCGCCCCAGTGTGAAAGGGGCCTAAGATATTGTCGAAAAAATTGTTCAGTCAGGCGATGTAACCCCATGATATAGCCGTGACATTTGAAGTATGCTTTCACTTAGTGGGCAAGGATACAACATTTGAGTAGAGTGAGTTACTACAGATTTTATTTTATTTTCCTTAGTTTTTTTAATGGTTTAAGCATCACTACATATTGTCTAAGCTTGTGTACTGCCATCAGGCATTCTTCTGGCACATAGACCAGTATGGCCATTCTCTCAACGCTATACTAGATTTTGTTTAATTTGGGTTAAAAGCAACAAGACAGCTTTTTATTTTTCTTTGGCCTTGCCAGTTAACATTCCCATTAATACGGCCTCGCTCTTTATAATGCTGTCTTGGCTCAGTGAATTATTTGTAAGCACATAATGGCTTGAAAGATTTACCTCCTTGGTTTTCGGCTAGTCTTCATTCTTTTCTGTAGTTTAAAAGGAAAATAATTAGAAGCTTGAGCTGTGACTCATTTAACAGAACAACTTAGCAGTATGTACAGTCATTCAGTTATGGCTTGGACTGGCTTTTCATTGACTTTCGTCATTTTGTTAACATAGGCCTTTTAGCCAAAGTCATTACTGAACTTTTTCTAAACTTGGCAAGTTTTACTGATTCCTTTTGTGTGTGTGTGTGTGTTGGAATTTTCTTGCTGCTTCTGGTGTGCCGGCTGTCGTAGTATTCCCCTGTGATACAGTCATAACACAACCTAGAATTACATGTCTGTTTACATAAAAGAAATAAAAAAAGTTGGGAAGAATTTTTGTTTCAGTGGCAGAATAACCATTGTGTGTAATATGTAGTGAAACTTTTAACTTGGGCCTCATGTACACTGCTCCTGGTAAACGAAAAGAGTTCAGACGCCGACGTTTCCGACGCTAAATGCGTTAACTCGCGTTTAGCCGCGTTTCGTTTAGCCGTTTTTCATTTTTGGCTTTTTTGAAAAAACGCTTCTAAACCTAAACGCGGCATGTAAACGCGGCAAAACATTCCGGGTACATTAAGCCTTATTTGTAGAGTGCTAAAATTGGGCCTCTTCTTGTGACAACTGTCTGAAGGAATTTCCCTCACTTTGCAGAGATATCTATTCACTTATGTTATGTTAGCAAAAAAGGAAATGATTACAAATCTCCCCAGGGGAACACGGATGGCAAAAAAAAACCTTTCTTAAAGTGATACTAAACCCAGGACCCCACATTCACTAGAAAAAGGGTTTGAATAGAACCCTGTGAACTTCTCGGAGGGAGGGACAGGAACTACTGCTTGCTGAATTTGCAACAGGAGTAGAAACTTTTGCAGCTCTTCGGCCTCTGCGGGGAGACTGGAACTCTTGTTAGGGCGAATGAATCTTGGTGGGGATGTTCTGAAAACACCCAGAAATGCCCAAAACTGACGGTGGATACCACCCAAGTATCTTTGCAACGGTTGGACCAGACCCCAGAGAAGCGACTTAACCTGGCCCCCGACTGTAATTTCTCGGGGTGGCCTCACCTTTAATTCACAATTGCTAATTTCACACTCCCTTCCCTTTTTAAAAAAAATACAAATATACCTACAAAAGGCACAGTGATCTTATTGCACAGGAGCACTCGGCACAGACAACCTGACCCAACTAAGCTGGCTGCCATACTGACGTCCCCTGATCCTTAAATAGGACACTAGGAGGAGAAAAAAAGGGGCGTGGATCCACCTCAGCCCAGGCTCTCCCGCCCCTCCTATTATGAGGGCAAACAACAATGTGTTTCCCTCATGCAAAATGGCACTAGAGGCATCCTTATACGGTCCCACTGCAGAGAAACTATGAGGATATGACGGCGGCGTGCGCTTGTTGAGCAGCATGAGGGACGCCGCCAGACTGGAGAGACAGCAAAGAGAGACAGTAGGAACAAGAAAAGGATTTTTTTTTTTTTTTTTTAATTACAGAAGTACACTAAACAAGAAAAGGAGAGCTTCCCTGCCTGCCCACACAGCATGGTACCAGCCACAAAAAATGCTGCAGGACTAATGCTCCAGGTTAGGAGACCACTGCCCCAAAAGACCCTCAGAAGGGGCTCCCCACCTTACCGGTGCTTTAACAGCCCCAGGATGAGGACTGCATCTGGGAGAGGCCGAACCCAGACCGAACCTGCACACGGCAGAGGTAAGGACCAACGCCAATCCATGAGGTATGAGGGAAAAAAAGGAGAATCCTATGGGCGGGGTATTGGTCTTTCTTTTATAAAATATTCACTATCCTGAGGGGAGAAGTCCAGGGCGGAGCTTATTACAGGTATGCTACCATGGAGGCACCAGGAAAAAATTTTGCCTTCTTTAGTTCTACTTTTATTTCTTTATTTTTTATTAACTTTTGTAAACTAACACACACCAAGGAATTATTTGTTGTATGGATTGCCATCTACAAACGTTAAATTTGAGTAACAATGCAGAGTGGGTAGCTGGTATCCCAGCATGAATGTTTTACTGTGACATATTGGGGTTTATTTACTAAAGCTGGAGAGTGCAAAATTTTGTCACATTTCTGCATAGAAACCAATCAGCTAATGACCTCAGTTTGTTAATTTAAAGGGTCACTTTTTTTTTTTTTTGTCAAATAACAAACACGCTATACTTAATCCATCCACTCTAGCCAATCAACGGCCAGGGCGAGTGGCGAAGAGGATGCCGGGGGCGAGCGCGGGACTTTCGAGGGGTCAGGTAAGTATAACGGGGGGCCTGGGGGGGCCGGCATGGTCAGATGTTTTTTCACCTTAATGCATAGAATGCATTAGGTGAAAACTTTTACCTTTACAACCCCTTTAAGCTTTGGCAATAAAACCTGGAAGCTGATTGGTTTCTATGCAGAACTGTGACTAATTTTGTACTCTCTAGCTTTAGTAAATAAACCCGGTTAAGACATTATTCAGTAGTCTTTAGAATGGTTGGCTCTGGTCTAAAATTAGCAAAACAAATGTTTAACCATTTGCCTAATCTATCCAAATATTCTTTTAATAAGAATTGTGTTCTGCCCAATAGCCACATGTCATATTCCAAGCTGAATTGAAAACTAATGATGAGCTCAGGCGTGTTCGCAACCACATGTGCAGAGCCCGCCAGGAAGCCCCCACCGCGTAGCGCTAACCGCCGGCAGTGAAACCTTTCTTGATCTCTGCAGCCGCGGATCGGGAACATGTCTCGCTGCCTGTGATTAGCGCTCCGCAGTGCCGACTTCCTGGGGGGCTCTGCACGTGCGGTTGTGATCACGCCTTCATTGGAACCTGATGGCTGAAGCATGAAGGTTTTGAATCTCACGAGTTGCAATGGTCTAATTCAGAGAATACCTTCTGCTGAAACTTTTGTAAAAAAAAATATATATTTTTTAAAAGTCGGTACTTATGTCAACTCTTCCCTTGGGGTGATGGGGATAAACAACAGTTTGGTAGTTAAAACCATCCAGGCAACATGTTATCAACAGCAAATTCTGCTGTGTATAAGAACATTAAATAACATGGTAGGAAATCTTGGAGAACAATGGAGACATTAGCATCCCGCTGAGCTGTTCATTAAGCTCACAGTGTGTTTCTGTTTTGTCTCCCATAAGGCGAAAGTAATTTTCATGTCTCTGTAAAGGCAAGGATTTAGTGACACCTTTTCTTTGTACTGGTGCTGTCTTGGGTAATATGTGTCTGTTATTTCTGTGAAATTACCATACATTGTGTGTGTGTGTGTGTATATATATATATATGTATATATATATATATATATGTGTGTGTGTGTGTGTGTGTGTGTGTGTGTGTATATATGTATGTGTGTGTGTGTACATATATGTATGTATGTGTGTGTATATATGTGTGTGTGTGTGTATATGTATGTATATATATATATATATATAACACACACACACACACACACACACACACACACACACACACACACACACACACACACACACACACACACATATATATATATAACATATTAAGTAAAAAAAATCTACATGCCTCAATCACTGCAAAAGTATTTCCAATGCCAGTAGGACTTTCAGCCTATGCTTAATACAGTCTTCTGATCTTTTTCCCAGTGCTATAGGGGGCTGCATGTGGGCAATGCTGGTTGTTTGGCATGTACTACCAGGCACCGCCTGAAAGCTGCATTACAATTCAAAGAACATTTAAACCCTTCATGTAACTGTTTGAGTGTACTAAGCCACCTGTACTAATGATTTTAGTTGAAGTCATGTAAATTAGCTGACACTAAAGTCCTGCACACACAAGCAGAATGTTCGGAGACATTTACCAGTTAAAAATAAATAAAGGCTGACATTGTGCCCATGTGCATGTCAGTCTGTTGGACGTGCATGCTGGAAAACCAGCAGCTGACCAACTCCCGATCAACTCCAGATCAGCGCTCTCAGCCAATGGCAGAGAGCACTGATCAAAGTGTTCTGGCGGGGGGGGGGAATGGGGGGAACCCCCTGTCTGAACACAACAGCTCAGCAGGGGAGATCGCTGGACTAACCTCACATTGGGGAGAAAACCTAATGGTGTCTACCAGGCTTAAGGCAGCTATAGATAGTGCAAATTTCTTTCCTTGCAGGAAATTAATTTGCACGATTTCCCCATCAACACAGACAGTGCTGACAGGGGAATCCCTCCTGCTGAGACATTGGGGTTTATTTACTAAAGGCAAATCCATTTTGCACTACAAGTGCGCTGCAGATCTGAGGGGGGACATGCAAGGAAAATAAACAGCATTTTTGCCTGTACATGATTAGATGATAAAATCAGCAGAGCTTCCCCTTTTAGATTTACAGCAACTGCATTTGTAGTGCAGAGTGGAATTGCCTTTAGTAAATCAACCCCATTGTCTTCTCCCACTGGCAGAGGAAAGCTGTCCCCGCTGGCAGAATCCGGCAGTCTGGTTGTGCCCAAGTTGATTAATCAACTTAGTACATTTCAGCCTGTCCCATTAATGGTTCGACCCTTGGCCGAGATTTAAACCGTCTATTTAAACCATATATATATATTTTTTTTTTTATTTTTTTTTAGCTTTGGACAGAGTGGAGGTGGAGTGGAATGCCTATTGGGTTTGTATTGCTGTCTGTGTCCCTGTTGGGGAGATTCACCCTCCTAATTTGTCCTATTTATCATTGAAAGTAAAAGAAAATCACATATTTTGGGTTGTCCCCAGAAAAGTAATAGAGGGGAAATTTCCCAATGGGGACACTAGCTCTGGTTACCTGGGGGCCCTTAAGGAATTTCTTTTAATTGGCAGGAATTTCCTCTCACTCCTGTTTTGGCTATGGGACAGGAAGTGAAGGAATATATCCCCAATGGGACACAGATGGCAAAAAATATCTGACCGGGTTATAACCTTCCTTTACTCTATACAAAATAAAAAATCGTTTTGCTGTACTTTAAACTGTAGTTCAATCTTATTTTATTGAGTGACCAATTATAACATATGTAAGAGTTAACACAATGAAACAGAATTATCCATTAAATTAAATATGAAAATGACAATTCCACGGAGGTCGTGAGGGCTTTTTGTTTTTAGTTATTAAACAGGTTATGAAGTGTAACAGGGAAAGGTATATACGTGCAGGAGCATATCCTCAAATCTCGATGGTTCAGATAGAATGTCCGACAGAGGGAAAGCTCCGAATATACGATAGGACTTGTCGTCTCTGAAGCCAATGCGGCGAGGAATTGGAGAGCGATCGAGAAGGAGAATCTGTCATCAGGGATTGATCTGCACGAAGGACTTGGGGAAAGTCTCCTACATTCATCCTTACGCCAAGGTCCAAACTCCAACCTACTCATGGCTGGAGGGAAGGCAGGGGCCCCAAAGAAGGGAGTCATGGGTCCCAACTGTTTGTACAGGGTACCAGCTGAATTCAGTCGGTCCCCAAATTTGAAGTGTGTGGAGGGTAAGGTCAGTCAAGAGACTGATCCTTACGACAAACCGCGGGAGTCCACGGTAGAGTGCAGAGCTCATTCGAGTTTAAGTGACTTTCTAGCTGGACCCAGAGTTTGGATGCAGTCGACAATACGCGTGAGTACCGCTGCTTTGTGGTACAGAGAAGCATCCGGGACACCAGCCCCCCTTCCCCAGCTTTTGGGAGAGATAGGGTTTCATATTTTATCTTGGGACAAGCTGCACCCCAAAAAAAAGACAAAGCTTTCTAAAGTATGTAGATGGGAATTGTTTGGAATACTCCTTTTTTTTTTTTTTTTTTTATTCAAATGATTTTGAGACTCATCCCATACTTTTACTTAATTTTTTTGTGACCCATATTCACTATCCCCTGTGCTTAGGCACTTCTGTGTCACATTTCACAGAGCCTGTCTTCTGAACTACAGAGATACGGAGAAGAGGAGTTTCAGGTGGCGCAGTCAGAACAGAAATCACGGCTTGCAGGCAGCATGGCACCATGGGATATATAGTCCTTTTTTAGAAGTTGAAAGCAAACGACAGCGTAGAAGCTGCAAAGCATGCAGTGAATTCAGGGAGTTGTGGAAGAAGATGGCCAACAGATAGACTGATGTTATAAACGGAGTGTGTGATGTGACCGTAGATCTCCTTTAAGGGTGAAGGAGTTCAGAAACACTGACCTAGAATAACAGTTCTTTTGTTGAGAAAATAATGCTAATAGGAGCGCTGTGTTCCTAATAAATACAAATTTGAGTTCTAATTCTTTTCTATCTTAAACCTTTGTTTAATCTGGGAGCAGCCAAGAGACATTGAAGCATGTGATTCCTATGAGAAGCTTTTCTAGAACACACTTGTTCTAGATGGACATCTGAGCATCCATACTGCTGTTAAATTTAGGAATACAAGCAGTACATAAATATGACCAAATGCCATGTAGCTCATGCCAACTGGCAGGTTGTCATAGTAGGCAGAATTTGAAAGAATTTGTTTTTTTTTTTCGTTTTCTTTCCAGGACACCACAGCTAGTTGATGTGGTCATTTCATACCACCTTTATTTCAGATAAATGAGGCTCGCTCTTTCTTGTACCAGATGAAAAAATGCGAGCGATGTTGGTTTATTAATAGGTGTCTTGTGCGCAAATGCTATTTGAGTAAGCTCTAATGTGCTGAGGTGTTAATATAAGAATCTCAAGGTCATAAGTAGCTGGAACCACTGTGTAAGGTCACCTACTTGGGATGCCATTTTCAATTTCTAATCTTTTAGTTCTATTTGTTAAAGGGTAACTCCACTTTCATATAGGGAAAAAAAAAAAAGCATATACAGTTGCGACACTAGTCCTATTGCAGTTGAATGTTGTTAAACATGTCCTTTCCTTTTCAATCTTCAGCAATGTAATATTCTATAAAATGCAATGCATTATGGCAACCTGGAGGTGTTCTGAACAGAATGTGTACAGAACGCCCCCCCCCCCCCCCCCCCAGAAACCTAATATCCTGCTTGTGAGATTGACTCACTGATTTTCCCAGAAGTCTGCAAGATGCAAGTGATATTTTTGGCATCCCCTGCAGCACAAATGTCAATTTTGGTACATCACCTCTACAGGGATGCAAACCATGCAGTTTTCCTTTTTAGAGCCCTGCAGGTGCAGCTGGTCGGTAATTTTGAAACCACTCCTATTATGGGCACAGAGAAACAAACTTTGATTTCTTCAGAATAACAAAAGGTAGGAATCTGCACCAACGTTTGTTAAAATCCTTGCAGAGTTGCGAGTTGCTCTTTAACCACTTTCCCCGGTTGATGTCGGGGACTTGAAGTGGAGCTATCGTCCAGGTATCCTTCTCTTTTTTTTTTTTTTTTTTTTTCAGCCGGTGATTCCCTGCAAAGTTAAAGACATCATAGCGGCTGTTTAGCTGCTTGATTTTGCTTTTACAGGCAGCGGGAGGGGACACCCCCACGCCCTCCAGTGCTTCTCCAGTCTCTCCAGTGCTATCAGGGAGCCAGCGACTGAGTCCGGCGGTGGTTTCCTATAGAGCTGACTGGAGACCGGATGGTCCTCTCTATGACCCTCGGAGACCAGAAGCGACTTCCGGCTCTGGCAAATGTAAACGCTGCCAATTTTTTAGCTGAAAAGCCAGAGTTTTTTTTTTTTTTTTTTTTTTTTTTATCTCAGGCTTTTCAGAGATATGGGGACTTAAAGACCCCAGATCTCTCCATAAAGAGGACTTGTCATGCCCTATTCCTATTACAGGGTATGTTTACATTCCTTGTAATAAGAATAAAAGTGATCAAAAAATTTAAGGGAATGTGTAAAAATAAAATAATAAAGTTTAAAGCTCCCCGCATGTATAAACAGCGTTCAGACCACACATGTGCGGTATCACTGCGCTCGATTGAGTGAAATATTTCTAGTGCTAGACCTCCTCTAACTCTAAACTGGCCTATGGAGATTTAAGTACTGTAGTTTGGCACCATTCCACGAGTGTGCACAACTTTAAAGCGTGACCTGTTTGGTATCCATTTACTTGGCGTAACATTATATAAAAAAAATTAGGGTAAATATTGTGTTATTCCTTTTCTAATTAAAGCGGGATTCCACCCTAAAGTGGAACTTGCGCTTTTCTGAACCCTCCCCCCCCTCCGGTGTCACATTTGGCACCTTTCAGGGGGGTGCACATACCGGTCTAAGACGGGTATCTGCACCCACTTCCGGGCATAAACTCCCACGGGCGTTTACGCCACTTCCTGTCCCGGCGCGCTGTCTGCCGGGACACACACGTGTCCCGGCAGACAGTGCTGACTATTCTCATTGCGCTGCGTGACTCGCGCATGCGCAGTATGGAACCGGGAAGTGAAGCCGCAAAGGCAACACTTCCTGATTCCCTCACCGAGAATGGCGCCGGCAGCAGCAGAGAGCTGAGCGATTGATCGGCCTCTGCTGCCGACATCGCTGGAACCTGTGACAGGTAAGTGTCCATTTATTAAAAGTCAGCAGCTGCAGTATTTGTAGCTGCTGGCTTTTAAAATTTTTATTTCAGGTACAGTCCCGCTTTAAAGTTTTTTTTTTTTTTTTTTTTTTTTTTTTTACCCCAAAAAAATTTGCGTTTGGAAAAATTGCGTAAATACTGTGTATTTTGCAAAGACTGCCATTTTATTCCCTAGGGTCTCTGCTAAAAAAATATATGTTTGGGGGTTCTGAGTAATTTTCTAGCAAAATGATTTTTACATGTAGTAGAGAAATGCCAGAACTAATCTTTATTTTATGAAGGCTTCCATTACTAATGTAGATCAAAGGGCTTGTGGTGACAGCTGCACTAAATGATACTTTACATCACACAATTTAAACTGTTCTCGTAGAGCTGTTTTTATTAAAGCCCCACTTTAGGATAATTTTCAACCTCCACTCACCCCCTCTATCTGGTCACTGGATAAAATAAAATAAAAAATCCTTTATCCAAGTGATGTCTTAGCCCCACCCCTACTGAAGAAGTAGGGCTCGTAGGAGGGCGGAGGCTACATGTTGACATCACATCACGACCATCTCAATTATGAGAAACCGATGGTTCCATGCCTGTTCAGCTAGCACTACTTGAAGTGCCACACTTGTAAGTTGTTTTTTATTTTATTTTTTAACCTTGTTTTAGGTGGAAAATAAATTTAATGTATACGGAGAGCACTAGATTCTGCCATTATTTCCTCATATATCCATCACTGGTGAGAGGCACGAGGCTCATCGAGCCGGCCAAAGGAAGTGTGATTGGTAGAAGACCTAAGCGCCTACATCACGCCATTATTAATCTCTCGTCCCCAGAGGGGAACTACTGATTTTGACCCGCTAGTGATATGATCAAAACACACTAGCACTTTATTTTTGTACTTCCTGGTGAATGGCTTTTGTTTTAACACAGCAAGTCATTTCAAATATTTTTATGGACTTTCTTTTTGTGTTTATTTTCAGTAATGTGGTGATTTTGTTTAGATTATAATTTTGGTTTGTTATCCTCACTGGATCACCCTAATGCACATTTAGTAGCGCAGCACTTGTTTTGAGTTACCATATATTTATATTCTGTTCGGTGTAGTGAAAGCACTTTTAGTGATAGTGGCTACTGGATTTTCCTTTTTAGTGATTATTGTATAGGTTGTTACAAGAGGATTGCGCTGATTGATTTTTCAATTATTGGGCACCCTTCTTTTACTTGCCTGAATCGCTGGTCCCATGTCACAGCTCGAAGTCTCCTCTTTACTTCACGCTTGACTCCTTCCTTGGGTAGTAGCCCAAAATGGGGCTTTAACATCTTTTATTCTTTTAGTGTCTTTTTTTTTTTTTTTTTTTTTTTAGACCAATACTGGTAGGGAATCGTTCAAGTGTTAATAAACCCACAGCAGTAAAATCTGTCTGTATATGCAGCATAGCATGCATGTTATACTCACTGTGGAACTTAAGGGGTCTGCATTGTGTAAAAAGGTTGTTTTTATCCAGTATGTACAGATCCTCCCCCCCCCCCCCCCTCCTGCACTGTCTATCTGGGGAAGGCCAACTAACACAGGCAGAGTAGCTGACCTGCACATGCTCAGCTGTGTCTTTTTTTTTTTTTTTGCTGGAGAGAACATTTACTTGTTTTCAGAGCTAGCCAGGTCACATGATATTGACATCACACATGTGGGCGTGTATACAGGCTGTAGTGGAAATCTCCTCCTACCCGTTTATCATGTAACTGTGGTATATAGATCATCCAAAAAGGTATATGGTGGCAGTATTTTAATGTAAAAAGATTTATAAGCTGTGGGCACTGTGGGGGGGGGGGGTGAATTATTTTTATATTACTGGGTTTAGTAACACTTTAACATCTCCTTGTCGGCTGTGCAAACGTGGACTCCATTGTACAGTCAGGATAAAAGCAAAACTGGAGCTTTTAACTTCTTGGCTTGGAATTTCAGAAGCAGGTTACTGGCTCAAAAGAGAGAGAGCAAAGAGTTCTCAAATTCACATGAAAAAAAAATACGTATTCATTACACCTCTGCAATACATGAACATGTCTTTGTTTCATTCCTGCAAACAGAGAAAAAAATACCAGCATTTGGCTTTTAAGTCCTATTGTGGGCTGTCAATACACAGCAATTTTGTGGACTTGGGTTGGCAATATAGCATTCATTTTTTTTTTCATTCAACCAGTGGGTTGAACGGAAAAAAAAAATAACCTGATCCCTGCATCCACACACTTGATATGGAGGAGTCGTCCTTCCCACTGAGTCTTTGTATTCTGACAGCAGGTAGCCTTCCCACTGCCAGAATATACTGATCGTTGCTGTTGGCTATAGCTGGCGGCACTGATCGATCCAGAAAAAGCCAACAGGCTGGTTCTACAGAAGTTGATTGGGTGATCGACTTGTGTACAACCAGCCTTGCTCATACGTGGATCAAAATTTGGTCGGTCCCTACTGAACCAGCCAAATTTCGATCCATGGTGGTTGCCTTTTTGGTGTTGTCAGCCCTGGATCTTTTGTTAAACTATTCAACCACTCCTGCTCACAGATCTCTACAATAAAAAAAATCGACTAATTTAGTTTAAGATCAGTATGTGGAGTTTTAACTGACCTCTCTGAGAACACAGGAAGGGTGCAGAGGGCAGAGGACAGTTCTGAATTTGACAGGATCCACAGTTTTTTTGCAGTTCTCAAACGGATATAACAAAAAGCTTTTCAATGTCAGACAAAATAGAAGTTAATTTTTGGGTTTACAATGCTCTTTCAAGTTATTATTGGATATTTTAGATAGGCCAGTGAAAACTTAATTAACAAGGAGCATGCCATAGCTTAAAGTAGAACTATATGCAAACATTTTTTTTTTCCATTTTGAATATAGCAAGGGAGGGTAATAACTCCTGTCAGATTCCCAGATTTCCCTCAATTTCCTGTCCCATAGCCAAACAGGAAGTGAGAGGAAATCCCTGCAAATTAAGGGAATTCCGTGGGGACCCCTAGGTCACCAGAACTAGTGTCACCATTGGAAGATTTCCCCCTATTACTTTTCTGGGGACAACACAAACTTTGGGATTTTCTTTTGCTTTCACTTTCAATGATAATGGTAAACGGGGAAAAGATGGGTGAATCTCCTTAAAAGGGACACAGACAGCAATAAAACTGACCAGTGTTGTAATCTCTCGCCACTCTATCCAACACAAAAAAAAGTTTTGCCTCAGTTATACTTTAAGCTAGCTATACACGAGTAGAATTTCAAACGAATGTTCCTACAAACATTTGTACATACAATGACTAGATGAACATTGTTCATGATCTTTCAACTAGCTAGATTACTGGTGATGCCTGAATGATCGTTTGTAATCCAAACACTGAAAAATTTGTAGGATAGAATAAAATATGCTAATTGTCTGATGCTAGAGTAAGCGTGCCCTTTTGATAAAACGTTACCATTTCTCTTCTGGTTTACTTTGCTGGATTGCAACAATTAAATAATGAATTTTAACTGGAGAACCACTGTTATGCCTCGTACACACAATAGGATTTTCCAACAAAACTGTGGATTGTTTTTCCGACGGATGTTGGCTCCAACTTGTCTTGCATACACACGGTCAC